>VXAB01013502.1:417079-432014 GCA_013399175.1 Odontophorus gujanensis
TTTTTTTTTTTTTTTCTTTTCCCCTTTATTTTTGTTACTGTATATAGCAGAGTTTGATCTGGCAACAAGCCAGGGGACCTGCAATTGCTTTGTCCTTTGGCGCGCTGGGTTATTTCGACTTCAAGTTTTTCTATTGAGAAACCGATTAAGACAGAAAAAGAAAACTCACATCTTTAAGTGGAAGTGAACCTTTAGGTTATCTCGGAGGCAATCTCCTTAGCTCTTTTCTTTCTAGCTCTTCACCTTGGCTGTTTTTTTCAGTTGTTAGCTCTTTCTTTTGCTTCACAGGTGCTTGAGGCGTTTAAAGGATGCTTCTCCCTTTCCCAGGCAGATGCCACCTGGAACCCACCAAATCCTACCTCTAAAAGCAGAGGCAGAACTGCAAAGGTTATAGCATTGTGGTCCTTGCTGATGAAGGGGGAAGATATTGCCCAGAAAATGCCAACAAACAGCAAGGAAAGATGTGACTTTCCTCCTGAAGTTTAGCAAGGAACTGGGAGCAGCTGACTTGGATGTGGGCCACGTTGGTGGACAACACTGGTGGACCAGCACTCATGGGAGTCAGCATGGGGAGATGGGTGAATGAAAGAGACTCTTCAAACCCCAGGTTTCTCATTACCCAGTGGTAATGGAGCCTTCAACTCCACCAACACCTCATGGGAAAGTGATACAGCAGGACAGAGTAGTTCTGTTCTTGGGGTGTTAGGGCAACATCTCATTTCCAATGACAGAAAAAGCTACTGGAGAAGCTGCTACTCTGGCTTTGATTTGGGCTAATAGAGCAGAACTGCTTGAAAAAAAAGTGGGAGGTAATTTCAGGAAATAAATCACAAAATAATGGAGTGCACAGTGCAAAGAGAAAGGGAGTGAGAACAGCAGAATGAGGATAATGGTCTCCAAAAAAGAAAAACCTCTGGGAACCCATAGGTGACATCTCCAGGGAAGATAATCTGAGGGATAAAGAGAGCAGGGAAGCTGGCAATTACCTAAAGTGACTGCATTAGGGGAACCAAAACAAGCCATCTCAATGCGGAGGGATGAGAGGAAGGTGGCTCAGAGGCATGGAGGACGTGAGGCCCTAAAGGAGTTGCAGAGAAAGTGAAATGAAAACAAGGACCCAGTGATGAGGAGAGCAGAGCACAGAAACAAGCAGAACAAGCTCCAACAGGCCATCAGTGTAATGGCTGTGGAAAAACTCTTTTGTAAGTGCATGGCAAGGAGAATGAGTGCTTAAGAAAGCCCAAGCTCTTTGCCTCTTGAAAAGAGGAGAGCCAGGAGTCACAGTGCAGGAACTCAGTGAGGGCTGCACTTCACCCTCCCTCCCATCCAGCTCATTAGAACAAGATGATCACACTGGGCTCTAATCGAGCCCCGAGGAGCACATCCTCCAGAGCATTTAGGGTCAAGTGTGCTCATGTCAGCAGGGCATACCCTGAGCTGCCTTCACAGGGCTAACCCAACCTCTGGGGTGTGCAGGGTCTCTTCAAGTTCTGCAGGAGCACAGGGGTCTGGGTGCACCGTGGTGGGGCTGCACAAGGAAATCACTTGCAGGAACTCAAAAATGGCCGTTAACGGGACAGAAGGAAGGGCTGGGGACCTTGTGCTTCAGGAGGAGGTGAGGAGCAGGCACAAGACATGTGGGTGAATCAGCTGCTCTCCCTTGTCCCCCACGGCTGTGAGCTGATGAGCTCACTTGTGTGTCTGTCCCAGCCAGTCACTGCCACCCAGTGCAGCCCTCAGGGGCCATCCCTGTCCTGCAGCGTGCTGCAGCCACCAGCTCGTCCCAGTCACCGTCATCTCCGCTACGGGCGCTCCTCATCTTCATCCACGCCATGGGCATGTCCCTTGGGTTCAGAGACCTGAAGAAATCCTCAGGGCTCGTTTTCCATCTCGTCTACCCCGCTCCTCACGCCACAGAGCAGCATTCCTGCTGCTCATCACCTCCACGCTGTGTCCCCGGGGACCACGGTTCTGCCGTGCTCTTTGCGTGTCCGTGTTTGTCTTAGTGGTTGACCCCTTCAGTTGATATTAGCCTCCCAGTCACCTCCACCACTGCCTGTCACAGCCAATTAGAAATAGAGTCCTCTCTGCATCACGGTCCTCGTTAAACCAACCATCCCTTCCACCTGCCGCAGTCGTCACCTCATTATAACTCCATTACCTTTAACAACAACTCCATTACCATCCATTATCTTTCTTATCATCTCCTTTACAAGGCTGTTATCTGCACCTCCTCCTCTCCAGCTATCCCCTCCTCAATTACGGTGCCATTATCTTTATTACCACCCCATTAGAGTCATAATTATTCCCATTACAATTCCAAGATCCGCGCCTCCATCCAGACACCCCGTTGTCTCCAGCAGCCCCATTACCACCACCAGCACGGCTCCTCGTTGCTCTGTTGGGTAGCATGGTAATCACCACCCTCCCTGCATTCCCAATCATCCCCACGCCGACGGCCGTCTTTTAATTATTTTTCATTACAGTTTTATTGTGTTTTGCTGTTATTACTTCCTTTATCAGCCGTTCTGCTGGAGCGCTGCGACTGGGAATTGATACCTGTGTGGGAACTGGTGCTCAGGTGCATGACGTTATGGTGCTGCACTGTCCCTGAGTGGGTATCTTCACCCCATCCTCCATCGTTAAGTCCAGCATTTCCACCTCTGCTGCAGCCTAGTTGCTGACATTTTCCTTCCACCGTCCTCCTGCTCATCCCCATTGCAGCTCCCACAGCCCTCCTGCCCCAACCCTCTCTTATTTTCCATACCTACAGCCGGCAATGGCTGCAGGCACAGTTTAATCTCTTCATTAACCCCATTGTTTAAGGGGAAGAAGTGCTTTATCTGCAGAAGTACCAACTTTCCCAAACTCACAACTTTCCCAAATTCCCATGGTGCAGCCCTGAGCACTGCATCCCATTGGTGCTCCTCTCTGTGTGGACACTGTGCTTTGGGCACTGCCAAAACCACCTGCCTTTGTCCACAGCACCAACCCCCTCCCATTTGGGAACGATGCTGGAAGGCTCTTCCATCAGCACGGGGAGGTGGGAGAGTTTCTTGCTCAGCATCAGCACTGCCCCTGTGGTTTCTGGGGTCTGGCAGCACTGTATCTCTGAATCTCATGGGAACTGTTCAGAGCAGAGCAGAGCTTCTTAAGAAGCCTGCGTGGCTTATCCAGCGTGATCAGAGCNCGGAGGGGGGGGGAGTGGGATGGGGTGGGGGGAACGCTGCCTTTCGTTATCAGATGCAGAGCTCTGCGTGGATCGGTGGTGCTGGGAGGGAGCACGGCTCAGAGCAAAGGGTGAAAAAGGGGAATAAACACGTCCAGGAGGTTTTGCTAATTCCTGCTCTGCCGAAGCAGACCAAAGGGAGATGGTGCAGCTCTTATTTCTGGGTTGTGATAGGGTGGATAGAATAGAGGGTGAAAGGGGATTTAGGAGTCAGACGGAAGGATTTAGACGGATGGGGCAGCACCAGGAAGGAGCCCAGCTCCCCGGCTTTCAGCTTCCATCCAGAACCACAGGTTGCCTCTCACCAAGCATCAGCCAAGCTTGCCCAAGCCTGTCTGCCACCACGACCACTGCCCTCCCCATCTCAAAATTAAATTTATTATTGCTGTTATCCTAAACAAAAAGCAAGGAAGTGGCAGGGAGCAGGCAATATGGTGCCGGACGATTTTAGGTTTCAAATAACACAGCCACCAGAGTTTGTGCCACCAGTGCTCATGGGGAGAGAACGCATGGGAGACTTTTAAAATGAAATGAAAACTCTTTGGCCAGACCGGACCATAACTCGAGGTCTCAGCCCACGTTGCTCCATTTTCCATCTCCTGCTGTGAGTTTGCTGCCAACCCACCATCAACCCTCCAAGTGCTCTGTGAATAAAAAGTGGGACCCGTTGCATCTCAGTGCAGCCGTAGTGCCTTTGTAGTGCCTTTCCCTGTCCTTCTATTTCCAAAAAATCAGGAATCTAGAGCTGGCCTGGTGGGGACGGGGCTTTCCAGCCCCTTGGGCTGCAGCCCAGATGGTCTGTGCAGATTACTGCAGCCTCCAGGGCCACCAATCCCAGGCATTTTGGCAGGACTGAATTCCCTCCAAATGACAAAAATAAATAAAATCTCTCTGCATTNCCCCTCTGCTGCAGCCGAGTTGCTTACATTTTCCTTCCACCGTCCTCCTGCTCATCCCCATTGCAGCTCCCACAGCCCTCCTGCCCCAACCCTCTCTTATTTTCCATACCTACAGCCGGCAATGGCTGCAGGCACAGTTTAATCTCTTCATTAACCCCATTGTTTAAGGGGAAGAAGTGCTTTATCTGCAGAAGTACCAACTTTCCCAAACTCACAACTTTCCCAAATTCCCATGGTGCAGCCCTGAGCACTGCATCCCATTGGTGCTCCTCTCTGTGTGGACACTGTGCTTTGGGCACTGCCAAAACCACCTGCCTTTGTCCACAGCACCAACACCCTCCCATTTGGGAACGATGCTGGAAGGCTCTTCCATCAGCACGGGGAGGTGGGAGAGTTTCTTGCTCAGCATCAGCACTGCCCCTGTGGTTTCTGGGGTCTGGCAGCACTGTATCTCTGAATCTCATGGGAACTGTTCAGAGCAGAGCAGAGCTTCTTAAGAAGCCTGCGTGGCTTATCCAGCGTGATCAGAGCACCGTAACACGGGTCTTACTGCCTCATTGCAGCCCTCACTCAGCACAGAACAGCACCTAAGCCTGGCACAGGGGAAGGCACTGGGAGAGATGGAGCACTCTGCCTGTGGGCACCTCAGCAAAGGAGGGTGAGGAATCAGAGCGGTTGCAAAGAGTCACAAAATCATCAGAGGACGGGGAGGTTGCCTCGCTGGAGAGATGCAGAGAGCTGAGCCTGCTCAGTCCGTCAGGAAGACTGAGAGGTGGCTTCATTTGTTCCCGTAAGAACTGTCAAGACAGGGAAACACTAAAGAAAGCACTAAAGAGCTCCCGAGTGCTGAGAGCAGAGCGACGCGGCAGGGAGAGAAGGCAGCAGGGCAGGGGGATGGATGTGAGGATGCCCACCTGCATGTGGGGCCTGCAGACCCACCCCGCTGGGATCGTGGGCGCTGGGAAGGGACGGGGGGTAATTAACGCTGCGGTGTGAGCCGCGATTTCGATCAGGTTGCAATGCCCTGGGGTTATTTCCCACGATCGATGTGCGTCATAAATAATGCATCCTGCGNGGAACGCATGGGGGACTTTTAAAATGAAATGAAAAAACTTTGGCCAGACCGGACCATAATCTCAGCCCACGTTGCTCCATTTTCCATCTCCTGCTGTGAGTTTGCTGCCAACCCACCATCAACCCTCCAAGTGCTCTGTGAATAAAAAGTGGGACCCGTTGCATCTCAGTGCAGCCGTAGTGCCTTTGTAGTGCTTTTCCCTGTCCTTCTATTTCCAAAAAATCAGGAATCTAGAGCTGGCCTGGTGGGGACGGGGCTTTCCAGCCCCCTGGGCTGCAGCCCAGATGGTCTGTGCAGATTACTGCAGCCTCCAGGGCCACCAATCCCAGGCATTTTGGCAGGACTGAATTCCCTCCAAATGACAAAAATAAATAAAATCTCTCTGCATTAAATGCCGGGAAGACCATGAAAGAGCTGTGTACACAATGAAAACAAATACATGGTTAAATAACCTCTCCAACAGTATTTCTCCAAAATGCCTCTCTAAATAACGCGAAGTGAAGGGCTTGCTCAGCAGTGATTAACTTCAGTTCAGGAAGATGGTCTGTATCAAATCGTTACCGTCAGCTGATTAAAAATGAATTAAACAGAACAGAGAACAATTCCCAAAACATCATCTCCCCTTTCAAATGCAATTCCCAAGTACAAATAATAGCAGACCCTTCGGAAGGAGGTACCTGGAGAGCCCAAGGATGGAGCTGCTGATGGGACCAGGCATAGGGGTTGTGGGGGCAACTCAACCTGGAGACAGCTTTGCCTTGGGGGACATTTATTTCCAAGCTGCTGGTTTTGAAAAATAAAATAAATGAAACAAGGGGGAAGGACCACAGCTAATTTAGCATCATTTGTCTGCTTGGCATCTGGTAAAGGTCTGAAGGATCAGGAAGGACAAGCAGGTGGGAGAGACCTGAGCTTGTGCCAGGCTTTGGCATGGTTTCTAATTCCTGCCAATCAAGCATAGCCAGCTTTTAATTGCCACACTCCATGTGAGTCCACTAAATGGCAGTGCTTCAAACATTGCTTCTCACGGCAGATCTTTTTCTCAAGTAGTTCCAGTTTTCTTTGTTTTTTTCATTAGCAATTTCACATTAGTTGTTGGGTCCCATCATCACTCCCCTTTTCTGGAGTGAGCAGGAGGCATCTCTCTTGTGGGGTCGTGACAGGGGAGGATCAGGTTGGACAGTAGGGAGAACTTCTTCATGGGGTGGGTGGCCAGGCATTGGAACGGGCTGCCCAGGGTGGTGGAGTCCCCATCCCTGGGAGTGTTTACAAGATGTATGTATGCCATACATATACGTGCCATATATATGGCACAGAACTAGGGGTTAGTGGTGAGACTTGGTAGATCAGGCTGATGGTTGGATCCTGAAGGTCTTCTCCATTACCTAAGTGAGAGCAAGAAAGGAAAAATGCCTCCTCATTTTTTGGAGTGATGCATTGTCTGCCAACACTGCACTGGTGATCCAACTGTGATGTCCCTACAGGTCCCCCATGTGAGCTCAGAGTCTTGAGGTTGGGCTGGGAGAAATTCTGCTTCTTGGACACCGATCTGCAGTGTTACAAAGCAGAACCTCATTACCGAATCTAATTACAAAGGGGAGTAAATCACCTGGAATTTATTTTTTGTGCTTTTGGAGAGTGCTTTTGGAGGTATCACAAAAAAGGATAATCGACAATCAAAGGAAGCCCATCATTTTGACACATTAATAACAGCCTATTTTAAGCCACCAAGAACACGACTCACAGGTTGGGAAGTTGTAAAACCACCACGCTGTGCTCTGCCTCTCTCCCCATTTGTGCCCCCTGAAAGCAGCAGAAAACCCAAACAGTAGTGCTGACAGCAGCTCGTATGTATGCATATCTATGCACACCCAGATCTTACATATCTATGCACTGGCACAGGGCTTGGGGTATGCCAACGGTGACTTTCTCCTGTGTCACCCCATGGTGCATCCCAGCTGGTACCACTGCTCTTGCCCCACAGAAGCATCTGGGCCAGGGGTCTTGCTGCACTCTCTGCTTCTCTTCCCACCAGCAAAGGAAGCACTGCTCTGAGCTTTCAGTGGGGCAGGGCAATGCCATTGCTAGCCCAGCCCAGCCCTCAGAGCCGTTGGGGTGTCATTAAAGGGAGTTGTGCTGCTGTTGGTCTGTGGTACAGTGAATTAACACCTATGTGTGTCTCGCTCTGTTCCTGATAGCTTCTTTGGCTCGGGCTGTAAAATTAATGTTTGAGCAGATAGCTGTGAAAATAGAAGGCTGTATAAAGTAACTCGGGGCTTAGCAGGGGAATTCTGATGAGCTGTGTTTGGGAGATGCAGCTTTGGTTCTCTCTCTTTCCCCTCTGCCTGCATCCTCCAGCACAGGTTGAGAGAGGTGCCAGTGTTTGGGGACAATGGGGACCCTGTCCCCATCCTCTGTGCCCCCCAGCTCCTGGGAGTGCTATCACCTCACTGCCTATTTACCCATCATCTCTTCCATGCTCTGCTTATCCTGCACTCTTTATTCCCCTCTGATCCTCCCTCACCACTCCCTCGCACTCCAGGTTGGAGCATTGCCTACTTATACTCTTAAACTTGGTCCCTCTTTCCTCTGCCTCTTTGATCTGCAGTCTTGTCTGCAGCCTCTGTCACGCCTAACCCCACATGCCCATCACAGCACACTCTATCAGAGCTGTGCCCATTTCCCCCTGCAGCAGAGTGTGGTGGAAGATGAAGGCACAGGACCTCAGCATCCCGTAGGGGATGGGCTGGGGATACCCTGCTTTGCCCAAGTTCCTTTATCCCTGTGCACCAGCAAGCTCGGAATCTTGGCTGGAGTATTTTTGGGTGCTTGCCCTGGGGCCTGGACCCCTTCCAGCCACATATGGTGAGCACAGACAAAAAAAAAAACAAAACAGGTCTTTTTTTTTTTTTTGATAGAGTGTTACCAACAAACAAGAGGTGCCTGCAATGGGGACATGGTGCCAGGGAGGATAACAGCAGTAGGGACGGGTCCCGCAGTGCTCCCATTCCTCGTGTCTGGGATAGGAGCTGAGGCATTTAGGAAAGCGGCTGCAGATGTGACGGGGAAGGGAGAAAGCAAAGCAGAGCTTCCCCAGAGCCTCACCAGGTGCATCATAAGGATGGGAAGAGAAAGCACCATTAGGGACGTGCTGCCTACAGCGGGAATTTACTCACAGCCACATGTAGTTAATGGCTTGATTTGTACCACAAAGCCCTTGAGGTGTATCTCTTTTCATTCCCTGGGTGTCCTGTTTAACACAGCCTCGTGAATTATTAATCCTGCCGTTCGTGCTCCTTGCTCCAGTGCTGGGGAGTTCCCCAGCTTCACGGGGTTAAAATAAATAACACCATGGTCCTGAATGCACGTTGGAGTGTTATGAGCATCACCATCACTCTCGACCCAACCACCCTCTGCATCCCTCCTGCACCTCTCTGCCCATCACAGTGGTGGCATCTCGCCTGAAAACTGCTCTGAAATCTGTTCTGAAATCTGTCTGTCTGACCAGGTGGCCCAGGCTACCATACGGGACCTACCTCAAAGCTGCTGGTGCCAACCTGGGGTGCAGGACAGAGCCATGTGGGAAGAGGAAGCCCACTTGAGCTTGAATCCCTCATTGCTTCCAACCTGGGTCAGCTGTGTTGCTGGACATGAGACCATGAGACCCAGCAGCCAGCATCTAATTAAATCCTCTAATGGAGGCCTCTTAAATATGGTGATCTCGTGCCTGGTGCTAGCTTAAGTGAACAGCTGCCTTCCCATCCCCTTCCTCCTCTCTGCACTTCCATCTCTCTCCCATCAGCCCTTCCCCACATGGCCCTCCCCTCTGTTCCCTCTCCTTATCTCAGCCCCTCTCATCTCCCAGTCTTTGTGCTGCTGCCTGTCTCTGCTCCAAACCCTCCTTATCTCCACTTCTCCCTGCTCCAGCTCTGTTTACATCACTAAAACACTTGTCCAGGTCAAACACGTTTTCCTGATAAACACATTTCCATTGATTGCTGGGAAGAAAATCCTCCAGAGCAGCAGATTCTGCTCTCTGGGGATCAATAACGAAAATCCCCTTTCCCCTATCCCTCTCCATCCCACAGCCTGGGGATGTGGGACCTGCAGGGCGATTTGGAGGGACCCAAAAGGAGAGGGTGGTGGGGACCTACCTGTTGTGGGGTCACTCTAACCACCACCAAGAGGAGGTGATGAGTCCCCCAGCTGAGCCCTGGGGTGCACGAGCAGCCCTTGGTATGGTCAGTTAATGCACTTGTGAGGGGGAAGCTCATGCATTTCCACAGCGAGTGGTTTAGCTGTAAATCCGCAATCGATGAGGAGAAATTTAACGGGATTAAGCCTTCTGCTTCTGCTGCAGAGGAGACACTCCCCACCAGGGTTCCCTCTCCCAACCCACTGCCGTGGGACAAGACGTGGCCATGGGCACCACTGGGACCACTGCCACCTCCCGGGGGCTGCAGGGAAACTGTGGAGCAAAACCACTCAGGTGCAATGTCCTGATTGAGCCCTTCCCAAGGGCAAACCCATCCCATGAGTGTCCATGGGACTGGGGGGACTCCTCTCCGTGCCCCCCACCCGGCTGCACGCTCATGGTGCTGCCCAACAGCTGCCCTGCTGGGATGGCTTTTTTAATTGGATTGTGACAAACATTTAATGCCTAATAGAGCTCACACTGGCACAGTTAATTAAGGATGTGACTAATCCAATTCACTCGTGGGAGCGCGGGAGGAGACGAGCAGGAGTGAGAACATGCACGGGGGGCAGTGGAGGGGAGGGATCCGGATGGGGTACGATCAGCTCAGCCACGACCACCATTCCTTTTACTCATTATAAATGGTGAAGAGGGGCTTTTCTTTCTTAGTTTCCCCCTTCCTCTTGGGTGGAAGTTGAACACCGTGGGCTCTGCGTGGGCATCCCTGCTGCGGGTGGGATGCTGAGACCCCAGAGCATCCCCGCACCTGGGCACGTAGTGCCGGCCCAGCCAGCTGTGCCAACATCTGTATGCCACTCACTCCTTGTGCCCCCAGAGTTTATAAATAAAACAAACAGAGTTATTTTGGCCCCGTGGACAGGGCTGTCTCCCGCAACACAGAGCTGCTCTTTCTCCAGCCCGAGTTCATTGTTATTCCCCAGCTGAGAACAGGACACGGATTGAGTGAGGCCCCCATCTGCAGTGGGCAGCCAGAGAGAGACTCTCTTCATATTAGTGCCTAATGCAATAAATAGCGCTTTTCAATGAAGCCGGGAGGGAAACAAAAGCCCAGAGTGAGGAAGAGAGCACGGCGAGGCTGGGGAGGGAGAGGGACGGGGTCGGAGCAGGAAGATGGGGATGGATGGAGGATAGAGGATGGAGGTGGAGATGGACTGAAGATAGAGGGTGGAGGGGGAGACGGAGAGTGAAGGTCGGAGATGGAAGATGGAGAGGGAAAATGGAGGATGGAGGGGAACAGAGGGCTGCGAAGCTCTATGACCCACTGCTGGAAAACCCTCTCAGTCAGTCCAGCTTTTCCGTTTGATGGACCAGGAAGGTGACACATCCCCAGACACACCAGCCCAGGCTGGATGAATGAGGCAATGTCAGTCCTGAGTGGGACACCGGCACCTATCCCTCCCTCCAGCAGCCTTGCCTTGAGCATCCTCAAAGCCATCTATTTCTTCACATGAAGTTGGGTTCAGAGGTTGGATTCAGCAAACACCCAAAGCCCTGCAGAAGGCAGCAGTGAGGGAAAGGCAAGGAGCAGGACTGCAATTCCTGCACCCTGGGAACCCCTCCAGCATCATCCCACAGTAGGACACAACCCTTGCAGGTAGGACACCGTGTTCCCATCTCCAGCATTGCCCTGCAGCTGGTGCCACTGCAGCTGGGTGCTGGGGAAACTGGCTGTGCCACTTGCGGCCAGGAAGCGTGCCATACATTAATCTTTGTTCCCCACCATTAATCTTCATTAACACAAAGCTAACACAGGGAAATAGCACTTGAGCAAAGCGATGGATTCACACCCAATTTACTGTCTCTGCCCCCAGTGGGGCCGGGGTGCTGCCATGCACACAGAACCTGTCCCAGCCTCCATCAGTGCGGTGATGCTGTGTCCCCAGGCAGCACCAAAGATGCTGCCCATGGAGGCAATGCCACCAAAACCACACCAGCCATCCTGGTTTAGCTTCTGGAAAGGGTGCTCATCAGTTATTAATGAGGAATTACACAGAGGGCTCATCCCTTCTGCGGTGTCCCCTGAGGCATTACTGCCCTGTCCCCGTGTAGGAAATAATTACTGACGTTAAAATTATTTACTGAATGAAGCAATTCTTTGAGATATCTTAGAGCTGTTTGTCTGGTTTGCTCTACTCCTAGTGCAACATAATAGATTAGCTGGGTAATTACAGCTGAGTTGAAGGCTTGTGCTTTGCAATGGGATTTTCTTGGATATCTTGGGGCAAGGGGATCCCGTTATTGCCAGCTCGAGCTGTTCTCGTGGACACCCCACTGCACCCAAAGGGAAAACAGCCCAATCGATCCCAATCAATCCATGCTTAATTAGCAGCCGGGAGCCCTGGCTGGCTAACTTGAAGGCAGAGAGCCTCTGTTGCTTCTGCTCAGGGTTGCGCCTCAGCAGTCGTGCTTGTTTTCAGATATTTCTGCTGATGATCATTATTTCAACAGGGGAAAAAAAAAAAAAAGGAAAGAGGTTCACTGTGCGGTGTTTCCATTTTGAAATGGGACTGAAATGGGCTGACAAGGATTTCAAGACCCTGGGCATCCTTGCCCTTCTTGCTTGCTCACCCATTCCACTCCATCCCCTGCTCCTCACACTTGTCCCTCCCCAGATACACCCCACTGACTCAGCAGATGGCCTCCACCAAAGGACATCTCTTCACTTGGAGGTCCATACATGACACTTTCCAACAGTGGAGGTAATTCTGAGGTCTCCTTTGGCGATGAGCACAGGATCTATGTACGCTCCTAAGAGACAGAAGTCTCAGAGAGCACATTCAACCTCTGCTGTTTTTTTTGCTGATAGTTCTTGTGGTCTGGGCCCCTTCATGCCCCCGAGCTGCCTGTAGAACATGAGGAGTTTGAGAATTCAGGTCGTTCTCAGCAGCAAAACCAGCAGCAACCATCCATGGGATACCAAGATGAGCACTGCCAGGCACGCACCAGGAGAAAAAGACCAAAACCCAGCTGAAGAGCAAGGATATTTCTGTAAACATCCTTTAAGCAAGAGCTGAACAGCATCTCACAGCAGGACCTTGGTTCTGCTCACCACTCAGAGGCAGCAAGCATCACTTGGACCTATCCGTAGTGGGAGACACCCAATCAGGTCCTTTTGGGTCTAGTGATAGGGACCCAGCAGAGCCAGGGTAGCATTGGGATAACTCAACCCTTGGCCCAACCATCTCCTAGAGCAGGGTTGGGTGTCATCCCGGCCATGCCTCCATCCCCTGCTTGGTTTTGGAAGCAGGGCAGCTCCTGGCTGTGCTCTGGCACCTCCAGCCCTGCCGTTTTCAGCTCCCCCTGCATTACTGGAGAGGAGGAACTTTGGTGCTTGTGGAAGTGCAAGGCTTTGACATTGCAAAGTGACAAGCAGCAAAGTGTGTGTGTGGGGGGGGAGATCAAACAATTACCTGAGGCCCATCAGGAAGCTGCTGTAAGAGGTTGCAAGGGGTAATTATGAAGGTAAAGTGAAGAATTTTGATATCATGCTCTGAGATGAGCACAAGGAGGCAGGGGGACTTGGAAGGGGCAGGAGAGCAGGCAATGGCACAGCCTGGCACCAGGCATGGCTCCGCCCTGTCCTCTGCACCCAGGCCAGCACACTCAGGAGCACTTCAGGCTGCTTTTGTGGACCTTGCCACTAAAGGGCTCCACGCCTCCTGTCCTGGGGAGCCCAACTCCAGATCCAGGAGTGCAAGTATCACCTCAGAAGGGATGGCTCACCCCTCTGTCCTGCTGGCAGCACTAAGGCAGCTCCTGGAGCCACCTCCTTCTTTGCAGTTAGGTCATGCTCATGGTGGTGTTCACCACAGCCACCAGGCTCAGTTCTCTATATGACACCTGGGAAGTCTCAGCCCGGGGTGGGATTTCTCCAGCTACCCCATACTTTGGTAGAGCTTTACTTTGATATTCAGAGAATACCACAATAAACCGATCTGCTCACCTGAGACAAAACTGCCAGTTGAAGTCTAGAGAAGCCACCCTCCAGGTCAAGGAGCCAAGGACCCCTCTGGCAAAGACTTGCACAACCCAGGCCTTTGGCAGCGCTCGCCCATGTGCTCCACAGAATCATAGAATCATGGGATCTTTTGAGCTGGAGTGGACCTTAAAGGTCATCTTGTCCAACTCCCCTGCAGTGAACAAAGACAGTGGTGGGGCAGGGACATAGACTGTGGGAAGATGGTGCTGGCGTTACAGCTGATGCTTTTGGAATGGGCAGCAGTGCCAGAACTCCAGCATGGACCCAGCGGGGCTCTGCCATCAGGATGGGACTCAACGTCCTCATCCTTCTGCTCCACTGCGAGGCTGGGAACTGTGCAGGCAGACACAGCCTCCTCCCCTGTTTTTCCTTCTCTTTTCCTTTTCTCCCACCCGTCTTTATTCCTCCACATCCCAGCCTGCTGCTCTCTGAGTAGAGGGGTTGGAATAGCTCGTAACAGAGCAGGGGGCACCCGACCCTGCATGGCCCCTGTGCCACACCGGCAGGGACAGCGAGAGACGGCATCTAATGACATTGACATTTCATTTCTCATTATAGACACAATTAAAAGCAGAGCGGATTATAAGCGGCCGCCACGCCATGTCACCCTGCTGCCAGCTTTATCCCATCTGCTTGGGCAGCTCCGTCAATGAATCGACTCCTTCCCCCACCGCGTTGATGGCTCCTTTCTGTTTGTTTATATAACATGCTCAAACCTCCACTTCGCACCCGCACGCCTGTACTCGCTAACGAGCATTTGCCCGGCGCTCATCGCGTTCACCACGCACCCCGGGCGGACGCAGGGTGCTTTGGGAACCCAAGGCCCCTCTGCTCCCCCTGCCCACCCTACGTTGCCGCTCCCTGCCTGGCACACCCCTGCACGAGCTGGGGACCGCCACGCCGGTCCCAGGCAGCGCTCAGACCCGGCTAAAGGTGCGATGCTCAGCTGGGCAGCATCCCCCGCCGGGCTCAGCATCCTCCTCCTCCCAGGGCAGATGCTTTCTGCCAGGAGCTCTAACAGGTACCCGTTAACGGAGCGTGCCTGATTAATCCGTGCCTCAGCAGCTCCCACGCATCGCTGTCCCCGCCGGTTCGGCAGCGGTAACCTCGCCAACAGTGCTCGCTCTCCGCTCCGGTGCCGCTGCTCAGCGCGCATCCCGCAGCTCCCAACCGGCACCCGGCAGCGCACCCGCGGGCAGGAGAAGGGCACCGGGGGAAGGGACACGGAGGAAAAAGCCTTCTGAATCTCTGTTTCCTCTGTTTGGTATTCTCCAGCTCCGCGAAACGTTGGGGTTGCTGTTCAAACCTCCGGTTTTTGCTCGGAGCGCTACAGGAGCCGCTCCAAACCCGCAGGTTTGCCCCCAGAACCTTACGTGCCTCCATCCGGCTGTCGTCGGGGTATTCCCGAGCGAGCAAGAGGGGAGACAAAAATCTCCTTCAAACTTTAAGCAGAACGCGGGGATGCGGGTAGCTCGGCGGGGCTGGGGGCGGAGGGCAGCGCTGCACGGGGGGTGCTCTCTGCCCGCCCGGGGGCGGC
>VXAB01013502.1:432195-462418 GCA_013399175.1 Odontophorus gujanensis
TATTATTTTTATTTCCTGCTCTCCCCTCTTCTTCCCTCGTTCCCCGCTCCGGGCTCTCCCAGCACGCAGCCACCTAGTGGGCAGAAGTGGGAGGAAAATCCCGCCCGAACACCCAGGCGGCACCGCTGCGGCTGCACCGCCTCCCCCCGCCGGCCCTGATGAGAGGAGGCTGCCCCAGGGTGCGGGATGGGGGGGCGTGGAAGGGGCAACAGGGGATGGGGTCAGAAGGGGGAAGGGATTGAACAAAAAAGTAAGGGATGAAATGAATGGTCCCGCCAAGTTCTGCTGGGAACGTGAAGCAGAGGTGCTAACCCACCCAACGAGGTTTGGGTCTTGCTGCCCCTCCTTAACAGTGGTGGAAATAGCTGCTGGTCTGTTGCGGTTTCCTGCCCTGCAGATCATAGAATCACAGAATGGTTTGGGTTAGAAGAGATCTTAACAATCAACCAGTTCTAATCGTGCTAGATCCTTCCAACCTGACACCTTCCACTAGACCAGGTTGCCTTGAGCACCTCCAAGGATGGAGCATCCACACCTTTTCTGGACAGCCCGTTCCAGTACCTCATCACCCACATAGTGAAGAGTTTTTTCCTAATCTTAGAATCACAGAAAATCCCAAGTTGGAAGGGATTTTCTAGCTCCCTTCCCAAGCAGGATGGACAAGGTGCCGTATCGGGACCATGCCCTGCCTCNCGGTACGGGCACGAAGATGCTCGGGGCTGCGCCCGGAGCTGAGGAAAGGGGAAACAGGAGCTGGAATGTTGGAAGGAGCACGAAGCGGAGATGTGGAGATGCAATCCCCTTCCCCTCCCCACACGACGCAGGGGCTAAGAGCCCGGTTTCTTTTAGCCTCACGCCACCAACAAAAGGAACTTGGCGGAAAGTGCGGGCACCTTCCATCCCGAAAGCGCAGCCCTTCCCCCGAAAGCGCAGCCCCGCGGACGGGGCCGCCTCCCTCCGCTCCCATCCCTGCGCCCGCCCGCATCGCCCCGCGGTTCGGAGAACCGNTAACAATCAACCAGTTCTAATCGTGCTAGATCCTTCCAACCTGACACCTTCCACTAGACCAGGTTGCCTTGAGCACCTCCAAGGATGGAGCATCCACACCTTTTCTGGACAGCCCGTTCCAGTACCTCATCACCCACATAGTGAAGAGTTTTTTCCTAATCTTAGAATCACAGAAAATCCCAAGTTGGAAGGGATTTTCTAGCTCCCTTCCCAAGCAGGATGGACAAGGTGCCGTATCGGGACCATGCCCTGCCTCAGACCAGCTGCCAGACCTCAGGGAAGTGGAAGGATACACAGCCAGGCTGGTACAAGGGATTTTTGCACCCATCCTTGCTTAACACAGTGAAAAATCCCTGAGTTCAGCAGCCCACACTGCCCCTACAGACACCGTTGCTGGTGTCACCAAGAAAATGAGAAACAAGCTTGCTTCCCCAGTGCCTGCTGCCTCAAACACAACCATGAGAAAGTTCCAATTGAATTCTCTCTTGGCAGGTTTGGAGCTGTTTGTGTATTCCTGACAAATCCTCCCAATTACCATCACTGAGCCCCCAATATGCAGNAGAACCGCAGCGCGGAGCGCGGAGCTGTCCGCGGTGCTGAACTAGGTGGCACTCACCGGGCCGGGCCGGCTCCTCCTGCCTCCTCCTGCCGCCTCCTCCTGCCGTCGGGGTGGAACTGGGGCGTCCCCGCTCCTGGGGAGGGGGTCCCCGGGCTCGGCCTGGCGCCGGCAGCCCGCTGCCTGCTGTGGCAGAGCGGAGAGACCCCGAGTGTGCCTGGCAGCCGCTCCCTCCTCTGCTTAAATTTCAGCGGCTTGGGGTTTTTTTTTTTTTTATTATTATTATTATTATTATTATTTTTTATTTCCTGCTCTCCCCTCTTCTTCCCTCGCTCCCCGCTCCGGGCTCTCCCAGCACGCAGCCACCTAGTGGGCAGAAGTGGGAGGAAAATCCCGCCCGAACACCCAGGCGGCACCGCTGCGGCTGCACCGCCTCCCCCCGCCGGCCCTGATGAGAGGAGGCTGCCCCAGGGTGCGGGATGGGGGGGCGTGGAAGGGGCAACAGGGGATGGGGTCAGAAGGGGGAAGGGATTGAACAAAAAAGTAAGGGATGAAATGAATGGTCCCGCCAAGTTCTGCTGGGAACGTGAAGCAGAGGTGCTAACCCACCCAACGAGGTTTGGGTCTTGCTGCCCCTCCTTAACAGTGGTGGAAATAGCTGCTGGTCTGTTGCGGTTTCCTGCCCTGCAGATCATAGAATCACAGAATGGTTTGGGTTAGAAGAGATCTTAACAATCAACCAGTTCTAATCGTGCTAGATCCTTCCAACCTGACACCTTCCACTAGACCAGGTTGCCTTGAGCACCTCCAAGGATGGAGCATCCACACCTTTTCTGGACAGCCCGTTCCAGTACCTCATCACCCACATAGTGAAGAGTTTTTTCCTAATCTTAGAATCACAGAAAATCCCAAGTTGGAAGGGATTTTCTAGCTCCCTTCCCAAGCAGGATGGACAAGGTGCCGTATCGGGACCATGCCCTGCCTCAGACCAGCTGCCAGACCTCAGGGAAGTGGAAGGATACACAGCCAGGCTGGTACAAGGGATTTTTGCACCCATCCTTGCTTAACACAGTGAAAAATCCCTGAGTTCAGCAGCCCACACTGCCCCTACAGACACCGTTGCTGGTGTCACCAAGAAAATGAGAAACAAGCTTGCTTCCCCAGTGCCTGCTGCCTCAAACACAACCATGAGAAAGTTCCAATTGAATTCTCTCTTGGCAGGTTTGGAGCTGTTTGTGTATTCCTGACAAATCCTCCCAATTACCATCACTGAGCCCCCAATATGCAGGAAAGATAAGGAAGAGATTGTGATGTTGTATTTTAACATATTCAGAGTGCTCTGATTCCTTTTGCCTTCAGAACTTGGCTGAATATTCCTCGTAATGAGCCTCCCAAGGCTTTTTGCCCAACGAGGAATAGCACTGCTGTGAGTTGGTGCTTTTTTTTTTCCCAGTTGAACTGGTGAACCAAGGTCAAAAAGAGCAAATCGATCTCATTACGCGTACAGCTTTGGACACAGCTTCCACAGGTGGGCTCTGTGCTGCCCTCCTGGATCCAACCAGACCTTGGCATGGTGCTGAGGTGGCCCTAAAGGTGTCTGTGAGTCCGGAGGTGTGATTTCACTTTCCAGTTTCCTCATGCCACGTTGGGTGGTTGGCTATCTGTTTGCAAGCGGAGTGACTGAGAGCCTCAAGGTCCATTAATTGCTGCCCCATGCCTTCAAGTCTAAAATGTTTCCCCACTGAGCTGAGAGGAACAACATCCCAAAGCGCTTTGTTTCATCTTCCACTGGGGAAGGACAGATCGATCCCAAGAAGCCTCCTGGAAACGTACACCACTGAATGTGGGCTTCAGGCTTATGCATTACAAAGAGGGCAAATTTGAAACGAGGTGTTTCATCTTAAAGGTACCTCATTTTTTTGTTTAAGAAACTCTCAAGCAAGGCAAAAATGTATATATGTTCCTTGGAGCAGTCTAATGGAAAAAAGAAGAAGCTGAATAAGAGCTGCAGATGGGCACTGCTGGCCGGCTGCACTCAGCATCCCAGGACAGGCCAAAGGGTCACTGGATCCCTCTGGGATCCTGCAATCCTCACAGCTGGAGCAGCGGAGGCCACTGCTCTCCTTAACAAAACCAGGAGTGAAGCTGAGAAGCAGCACACAAAAGCCCCAATACACCCAAAAAACCAAAGAACCCCATTTGTGTGGCCAGCAGGAGCAGCTTGAGGGCTGCTGGTCACTGTGTGCTGAGGACAGCGAGAGGCAGACAGCAGGAGCAATATTAAAGCAGCTCGACTGCACTCACGGAAGCAGTAAACCCAAACCTCTAAACCCACATCATGCCCCGTGATCAAATCCCAAGCTCCCGCGGAGCAGCTGCAGAGGCAGAGCCTGGTGGGGAGAAGCAAACTCTGAGACACGAGGAGAGTTTGTCTCCCCTGGAGGGTATGTGCAGTGTGCCCCATTGACATATAAAAATACTATTGCCTGGCCTCACGCTGCGGGTTGCAGCCAGCACTGCCGTCCCTAAAACTCCTATTACGAGCAGATAGCTTTCTGAAAACATCCAATAAAGCTGCATTTATAGATCATAGGCAGCACACGAGAAACCAAATGGATTTCTCATTTCGTGTTTGAGGGAAACGACCCAGCGCTGCCGCTGACAGCGCGGAGACCTGTTGCTCCTTGGGAGAGGTGGCTTGCAAGGGAAAAGAGAAGTAAAAATAAAAGCCAAAAGGATCCCCAAAGGATCGGGTTTTGGAGAAAAGCCAGTGGGCGGTGCCCCCAGGCAGCATCCTCTGCTCTGGTCCCTCTCCCTCATCGCTTTCACACTGTTCTGGGTAAACGATGCTGATGTTGGCACTTCATCATCATTAAAGCGTCGTTGCTGCTACGAGCCCTTGATTTCTCATCTGCCCACACCGAGAGCATCTCCATCGACAGAATAAATTACTCCTAAAAGGGGAAGCTCCGTGATAATGGTCCCTGTCCCAGGGAGGGGCAGGTTGAATGCGGGGTTACCTCTTGCTCAGAGCCCCGTCTGCTGCAGGGCAGCAGCAAGCTTCCCTTCCACACCAGCATTTCCCCACACCTTTGATTTAAATGAGCCCAAGTGAGTGGGACTACCTGGCTCCTCTCAGTGCCCAGATAAAGCTGCAGTGATGTAAAGCAAGGGCAGGCGAGCTGTGGTTCCCCATGATGGCCATACGGTTGTCTTTCTGGATAATATTCTCTCACCAATCTTTTGCTTTCCTGAAGCTCCTTCCTAAGAAACCTTTCCCCCAGCCCCAGCCCACACCCTGGCCCAGCACTGCTGAATCTGACGGCTTTGCATCAGCACAACGAGCAGCTCCGCAGGTCCGCAGACAGACAAATAGCTCTGTAAACAGCTACAGGAAAAATTGGCACCCGGGGGACATTGTTCCAAGGACCGCGCTAAATGCAGGGATTTTAAACCATGATTTTTATGGCAAACGAGCCCAACACGCTTGCAGTGGGAGCCCTCGCACGCTGCTTTCTGCATCTCCATCCCCTCTGTCAGGCAGAGGGACGCGCAGGTGGGGTTGCAGCATCCCTGGGATGCTGCAGAGTGCAACAGGTTCCCGGGGTTGTTAAAAATGCAAAATGCCCTTCGGTGCCGCTCTTACCGAGACAATTCATTCCGATGTTACAGCATGTTAAGGAGTGTATTAAAGCAATTAAGCTCTCGTGTTTAATATCTGGAATCAGAGGAGGCTCTGGCAGCTCTGGGAGATGTGGGGAGGGCTCCAGCAGTAGCTGGTGGCTCTGGGGACTGAGGTGGCCATAACGGGGCTCACTCGTCGGCCCCTGCCCACCATCACCTTGTGGACAAGAGGGAGCCTGGAGCAGATGGGTAAAAACGAGTCCTGGAAGGGCCACAGGTTGGGATCACTAACCCCGGGTCCTACAGACTCAAGCCCTGTTGATCACTGCACAGCCCTCTGTTGAAGCAGGCAGCACCAAGTACTGGTGTTTCCATCGCTGGGCTGTGATGGTTATTAGGGAAAAAGGATGATAAATAAAGATAAATGGAGGAAAGGGGAGCATGCTGGCAGTCCTTCTCCATCATCCCTTCCCTTCCTTAAGCAGATCAAATTATGACCTGAAATCACTGAATACATATTTTATTATGTGGATAATTTAAAGGACGAGGGTGAGAGAGAGAATTTGTAAGGCGCTGTGGTGTTAGAAGACAAAGAGTTACCATTAATCTCCAATGGGAGAAAAAAAGAATAGGAGGAAACGAACTGAAGGAGGGAAGAGAGGTGAGCAGTGTCCGTGGTTCACAAGCATCGCGTTGATGTGTGTGCTGCTCCTGAACAACTTCTGAACCTCGTGGCCCCTGCTTGCCCTTGCCAGGGCTGTGCCCAGGGCGATACCCTTGCGGTCTGCTGGGCTTTGGCTCAACAGAGGCAGCAGCTGGAGCGTGATGCTGCCATGACTTGGAGGGGTTGCCCCTCCTCGTCGCCCCTGTGCCCCTACAGATCAATAGTGGCTTCGGGATGTTTGTCTGTCGGCTCGGGACCGGGAGGAGATGCTGTTTGTGATTTGATACAAATAACCCACAGGATTGTAGTGTACAGGGTGTGGGAGGCAAGAGCTGGAAAGGAGGGGGCCACAAAGTCCTGATTAAAGAGGGTACCTCCACCCTGGAGGCCCAGGGAAGGTCTGAGAGATGCTGGGATGGTGGGGGCCCGAGCACAATATAGAGGTGCTGAATTCTGTCTTCAGCATTGGACTGCGATTAACATCCCACATTCCCAAGTTGTCTTGAATGGGATTTGGTCTTCACTGCCAGCAAAGACAGCTACCAGGTTGAAGGGAGCTTTTGGGATGAAAAACATTTATACAACATGTGTAAGTTTCTAGGGGTAACCGGAATTCGGAGCGTTGCTTGTTTCAACGAAGCTGAATGAGCTTCTCCCTACCCAACCTGCACCTTTCCTGGGTGGAAGGACATTGGGATGGGGTCACACCCTACAGCCCCCGCTCCCTTCCTTGCTGCTCAAGTGCACAAACACAAACCATTAGGGAAAGAGTGGTCCCCAGAAGAAATAAAGGAGGGGCAATTCTGTAAAAAACCAACCCCCCAAAGCTTGTTCACCCATGGTAAGGCTCCTACTGGAGGAACAGGAGCATCCTTAGGAGCAGGCCTGCTGCAGCACTTGGTTGAAGTGAGCCCAACGGTGTCCACCGGCCTCAGGGAACACCAAATCTGCTCCTTCCCTGCACACCTGGATCCCGTGTAGCAACCCTCTGTGGGCCTGTGAGCGAAGCAAAGGTCGGAGGGATGCATAAGCCAGCAGAACTGCATGCAAGCTGCTAGCTCACGTTCTGCAAACCGCATTACCACTGCAGCAATCCCCACAAAAAAACATCCCAGGTGCAGCACACAGGAATATAAACTCTACCCAAGGCCCCCAGGCTGCATGAGCACATCCAGTTTGGGATTCGCATTCGGCTTGCACCGCTGACTTGATTTCAGCTGTCACATGCTATTACTCACGCCTCCTAAGGATGGCCTGTACGTTCTTTTAATTTCAGTGTCTCCAAATTATGTTCCTTGGCTGCCTGAAAGGATTTTAGGGATGAGGTGGCAGTGCCGTCCAGCTGCAGCTGCCAGCAGCCTCCAGCCCCACGGTGGGAGCATGGAGGGATTTCAGGGAGAACACTGGGGTTGGAGGTGTTTGTGCCCCACAGCTACTTGTGCAAGTCTTCAAGAAGTCATGGCATGCCTTCCTGCTCTTTCCCACTGCTCGATTTTATAGGTTGAGTTCTCATTCTGCCTCTGCTGAGTAGCAATGGTGAATCATCGTGCAGACCCAGATTTAAGGGGGTGAAAGTTAAAGTAGGAAGGTATAAAATTCCTGATCTTGGAGCTAAGCTAGAAAGATTAAAACTCACAATTTTTGGCAGAGCTCACTCAACTCAAATGGTTCGTCAGTGTGGAGCAGGGAAGGCAGACTTGCTTTAACCCAAGCAATTTCATTTCACTAACAAAGAGTGAAGACACAGAACAAACACCCCAGCACCGAGCTGAGAGCAGGCTGGGAAGACTCTCAACACCAGAACTCGCTCTCAGAGCAGAACTAAAACAAAGTGATGCTCACCACGAGGCTGTGGGGATGGGCTCTGGTCTTCGTGTCACAGATCCTGCCACACCACAGCTTCAGATCCTTGGCTCCCCATGTCATGGTAGGCAATGGGCTAACGGGGTGCATCCTTCCAGCCAAAAACTGCCATGTTTTGCCCTCTGTCCTCCTCCAATAAGGAGGATGGAAGGATGACTTTTGAGCAGGGAAGGATTTGCTTTGCCTTTTCAATTATCTGCTGGTGCCTTTGCAACCTTCTGGACTTCGACCAAATTAAACAAACAAGGATCCAGCATGAGGGTTGAATGCTGGCATTAGCAGCCCGCCTGCACTTGCCACTGAAGAGCCCTGATATATTGATGTTAATTTAAACTTCCCCTTGACCATCACTTTCGATTCCCTCCAGCGATGAACTTCTTTTTAGCACTGAAGCGTGTTCCTCCCACTCTTCTATTAAATGCTTTAAGATTAATTAAAGAGGCTGGCTTGCTGTGTAGGATTCCAAATTCCCTTTCTTGCAGAAAAACCCTTCCTCAGCCAACACCTCTCCCAGGGACACGAGCACTGGAGGCAAAACCAGCCACAGGCTTTGCCACCTTGGTCTCCCAAAGGAAGAAACTGCGGACAAGGACTGCACACACCTACCAACTGCAATTAATTCTCACAATGAGAGCAGTTAAGCACTGGAACAAGTTTCCCAGAGAGGCTTACAAATCTCTGTCCTTGCTTGGTTGAGCTTTTGAGCATTTCCAAGCCCTGCAGCAACCCTAACCAGCTTTGAAGCTCAGAACAGGGAGTGGAGCAGAGACTTCCAGACAGGCCTCATGAACTCGTACTCCCCAACTCTAAAGAAGGCTGAAAACCTCAGTGGGGCCACGGGCTGAGGATGGAAAGGAGGCTGTTGAAGGCTAGCATGCTGCTGAAGGCACACAGCAGTACACCAAGTGTGTGAACTAGGAACTCACCAGCCATCAAGCAGCTTGCCTGGGGATGGCTTCTCCTCAAAACAGCAGACGAGCTCCTTCTGCAGGTCTGTGCAAGAGTTGTTTGGAAAGGAAAAAGCACTGCCTCTTCCACAGGCATCTGGACCTGCTCCTTCCACGTGGGTCATTTGTAGGGTCCTCCCTTCTCCAGGCAAACCTGCCACGCACACAGCAAACCAATGGTGCTTGGATGGCGAGCTGCTCGTACAGAGGACATGGGAAGCCAACTAATTCAAAAGAACCCAACCAAACGCCGTTAAAAGATTACACTAATTATATGCAACTTAATAGATGTCAGCAGCAGAGTTACCTGAAGGAAAGAAAATTAAGGGGATTAAAATAAGGAGCATATCACTCGTGACAAAAAAGACAAAGACAAAAAATGCCATCAACCCATGTTTATGAGCTGCCGTGTTTCTAATTAGGGCCAGACTCCAAATTTGCATTTTATCTTGATTGAAGCAGAATGAAAACCTAGAAAATAAAGGAGGCTAATGTTAAGCTGTTTTCACTGCTTAATTCAAGGAGTAACCTTACAACATTCAAAATAGCTGGCTGGGTTTTTTTCCCTTCTGTTTTCAACATCTTGTCTTCATCAGAGCCATTTCAATTTGAAGTCCAGAGGACATTCAAGTGGGGAGCACAGGAAAAATGAAGGCAGCTGGCTGCTCATGGCATGGAGCAGGGGGACAAGATGTGCCCAAAGGCCCCTGTCACAACACCAGACACAACAGCAGCAGCTTGCAAAACAAATCAATAGGCACCAATAAACGAGGCAGGCTGAGGGAAACCCAGCACTGAAGGCAGGGAGCTTGGCAGGGCTCAGGCACGGGCACCCACCAGCAGCCCCTGAAAATGCAGTGAAAATGGAGATGGGCTGCTCAGCACGAGGCCAAAGGAACCCATCCTGATTCCTTCTGACACAGCGACCCTGCTGACTCACATGGCTGGGACCTGCAGCTAGAGCCCTGCAGCAAGCCAGTATGATCTCATGCTCTGTTCTTCTCCACCAGCAACCATGAAGAAACCCAGTGCACAGTGGGTGCTGCCCTTGTAGCTCTTGAAATTGAGCACCCCCAGCTTTCCCCCAGCTGGACACAGCTCTCCAGAAGCCAGCAGGGATTCGTGTCCCCCTCCCTTCTAGCTGAGAGCTGCAGCACACCTGTCTGCTGCAGGAAACAAGCACGAGCATTGGGTCAGGACAGGATCCGTCCTCAGCTCCGATGTAAAACATCAGTTCCAGGCATTTCCCACCTTTCACACACAGCAGGCACAGCTGCATGACTGCAACAAGAGCAAAACCCTGCGCAGCAACACCAAGCCTTGGAGGCACAAGGGAGAATGAATGAACTCCAAGAGGCTCTCTGCTTGTGAACTGAAATGCTGCCTACAGGTATCCCTGTGTGCATAGCACCTTCACCACATGCAATGAGAAGAAGCTGCTCCACCCACCCACTCCACTCCCAGGCTTAACAAGTGCTGGCAGCTCCGTGTGACTGCTGCTCCTGGGGACCATCTGCATCTTCCTCCCCCTGCTCTTCCGACAACAAAGCAACGACAGCTCTTAGCATCATGGTTTATTCCCCCTCCGTATGTACAATTAAGTGTATGCACGACCATTAAAAATAAGGCTACTTATATCATGGCTCTGAAAGACATTACAAACCAACTCCATCCCCTCTCTCATTACAGCATTCAGAACACTCAGCTTCCACCGATGGTTTGCAGAGGGGCAAACGTAAGCGGACCACACGGGAGATGAGTGGTGCAGGGCTTTGGTAACTGGATGGAGGTACTTCCTCCTCTAGCTGATGTAGTCAAAGGCAGGCAGCTCAGTGTCGACGAGGTCACCACTCCATGAGGTCTCAGTGAGGGCAGTCCAGGTCCAAGACAGCTCACATCACTCCTGCACGGTTGGTGGCAGGCAGAAGAGGACCCAGCTCGTGTGGGTGAAAGGTTGACTTCCTCCTCTCCTTTGGAGCAGCCCCTTAGGGCCAGAGCAGGGGCATGAAGGGAAGAAGAAGGGGAAGCTGCCCTTCTCTTCTGGGTAACCGAAGGACTTTAGTCTCCAGCGGTGTCAACCTGGGTGACATTTCTCAACATTTAATGCATCTAAAAAATAAAATCAAAGGAACAACTCAACCATATCTGAAAGCAAATTGCTTGCACGTCCAGGTAAGGCTCAGAGACTTTATGCCAACAGGGATGAAGGAATAGTCCAGATAAAGATGAGTGGAGACGTGCAACTGAGGACAGCCCTGTGTGGTCTGGCAAGCTCCCTTCCCCAGTAAATCTGTTCCCATACGCAACAAGAGAGAATCTTCCCGCTTCAGCTTGTGGCTCAATAAATTTTATTATTCCTTTTTTTTGTTTGTTTGTTTTATTTAAAAGAATTTGTTTTCCTATCATAAAAATTAGACAACCATACCACCACCAGCAGCAGCAAAGTCTGTGGAGTTAATGTTGATGGCAGACAGTTCACCGGTGTTCCCAGCGTCTCAAAACATGTCCTTGAAAGTCCACACATGGGAAAACAACAAACAAACAAACATGGTGGTTTTGGGGAGGAACATCAAGGTGGTTTCGGTTTCTTGTCCCACTGAAGATCCCAGATGAACACTGCAGCATATCAGCAGGACCAAGTACCTCAAGCCTTGAGAAAACCCTTCATACCAGCTCCAGTACCTGATTAATAGGGAAGACAAGGCATACAGAATAGGAATTTATGGCATTCATTATCTCCTACATCAGCATATAGATCACTAGGACAGGTCTGACCCTTCTTGTCTCCACCTCTTACCCTTTATTCACCAGCACGCAATAATATCACACAAATGAGGTGAGTGCTATGAGGGCTGTCACCTGCTGTGTGATTTGTACAGTGTGTAACAACCCAGGCTGGTTTTAGTGGGGACAGCTGAGGGCTGCAGCCCGTGAGCATGGGCTGGCATGGTGGAGAGGGATGGGCACACAGCACAACTCCAAATCTTGCCCTTTCTTGGGCACTGCCAGACCGTCACACCTTCCCCACTGCCTGCTAACAAGCTCGAATAGAAATATCAGAATCCAAATAACCTTGGCTGTTTACACGTTTCTCTCTCCACCTTCTCTCATTAGCAAGCAAAGTGCATGAGCAAAACCTCTCCTGTTGGTGCTGGATTCACTTAAAGGTATCAGAAGCATCTGTGTGCTTTGCCCATTTAACTAGGAAGGAAGTGACCAAAGTAATGAGCAACCAGCTCCAAAGACTGCAAAATAAATCACCTGCAAACGAAAGGCTACACTGCAATAACAGGACTGACCAGGCCAATCGTGGCCTAAAAAGGAGGAAAAACATAAACCCAGTCACACAAACACCGATGACTCGGGACTTATTTCTGCTTTTTCAGTGATTTTTTCCAGCTTCGTTCTGGTCTAGCTCCAGAAAACTGCTGTCACATTATGGCACGAGGGAGAAGTGGGAGGAGGAGCTCAGATTCACAAGGGTGACAACACAGCATGGAACTTTGCAGACAGCAAGTAAATTCCTTTATCAGCAGCCACTGAAAGCGTCAGAGCTCTGGGCTACGAGCCTGCAGCATGAGCACTAAGCCTCCAAAGCACGGTGGAGGTGAATGCTGCTGGGTTCAATCCGGGACAGTGCCAGGACTCGGGCTCTCCAGAGGAGCAGCACCTGGGTTTGGGCAATGTTTCTGCTTGGCTCTGTGCTTGTGATAGAAACACAAAGTGGGACAAAGTCTTCTGCACGTTATTTGACATTGTGTGGACAGAAGTACGCTGAACTCTGGAAAGGCTTTTATTCAAGTGGTGAAAACCTGGCAAAACATTAGCCCCCGTGTGCACGGGGAAGGCTGCTGTAAACCTCTACGCTGGCAGCTGCTGTCTGTTAAAGTCAGACCACATGCTTGGAGTAAGCAAAGCGAGGGAGCAGCCCTGCTCATTTCAAGCACCGCTCTAGCTGGCTGCACATCAGGAGCTCAGCTTTCAGCTCTGCTGCACCAGCCAGAAGATGGGGTCTGGCTAATGCCAGCGAGCAAACGCAGAGCCTCCTCTGCTGTCACAAAAATCAACACGAGCGCGTGGAGATGTTTGTGCCAGACAGTGCTTATTTAAAAACCTCTCCACTCAAAGCAACGCCACGCAGCTGCTTTCGAACCAGTGTGGAAACGCAGCGGCTGCTGTGGCAACTGAGACGTGGCACCTATTATCAGTCAGGAAAAATATTGCATACATAACACCCAGTGCCAGGCCTGTGTTTAATTTAAGCAGCACATCACTGCAGAGCATCACGCTCTCCCGATGCAGCCTGGTTTCCCTCCTGCACTGCCAAGAGCCAAGGAGCAGCAGTGGGTGCAGGGCAGTGCTGGCAGCTTTTTGCACCCTGCTCCTCCCTCTGTTTCCTTGCTCTTCTTGCTGTATGCTCACTCCTCCACGTGCCAGAGGCAAATACATCATTTAAACTTCAAACTTCCATGCCTGGGAAGACCTCCCCTAATGGTTTCCCCTGGTTGTACCACGTTTGTGGCCTTGCTCTTCACTAACGACAGATTCAAGCGCTTCAAGAGAAGATGCACAAAATAACTTACCTTAATTGTACCCTGACTGTTAGCAGCAATTAGCACGTTGGACTCCTGGAAAAAAAGAAGAGACACTGTCACCCATTGCCACTGCTTTTCCTTTTTTTCCCTTTTCTTTTTTAAAGAAACAGCTGTGAAGTAGTTGCTTTTTTTTTTTTACCTTAAGCACTGTAAGTATGTCTAACTGCAAAAGGAACTTAACTCTTCGCACTTCCAGGATGCTTTCGAGGCTAGAAGTCTTCATAAAAGTTACATTACCTTAAAGAGTTAGAAAGCAATAATCCCTAGTGCTCGTGAGCAGCTTTAAATCTCAAAAGCAATTTACAAACATGAATTAATCCTCACAGTCCCCTTGTGAAGTGAGCAAATAATAACAATCATTTCATCTTTTGGCAGTGTATGGACGAAGGTCTCTGGTGCCCTACCTAACTAAACCAACTCATCAATGTGACAAAAGCTCTCCAGCTCAGCCAAGGGGTTTCCAACCAGCAAAACAAAGAGGGAGGAGAGCAGCTTTGTGTCAGCCCACTGTTAGAAAGCAATAGCAAATACACCAAATTTGGAAGGGAAGGAAGAGAGGACTTCAGCTTTGCTGCGATTCAGAAAGTCACCATCTGCTTACTCTCGTGAACCAATGGAATTTCCTTCGGAGATACCTTGGTTGTCTGCAAATCAACACCTGCCACACGACCAGGCAACCTCAGGCAGACACTGCGTGCCAGCCACGGGCAGGAGGACCTCTGCCCTGCTGCCTGAATGCCTGATGTGACCAGCAGTGCAAACACACGCTCCCAGCCGCAATCAGTTAGGGCAGGGAAATCCCAAATGAAATGATACGTTGCCAAGGAACGTGAATAAAAACTGAGCACCAAGGTGATGGCAGCAGCACTGGAAACGACCCCTCCCTCCCCAGTGTCCTGCATCTGTCCTTCTCCAGCCAGCAGCAGCACTGTATGCTACCAAACCACCTGCCACAAACTGTTTAGTCTAACGACAGCCGATATCTTTCCTCCGACGTCTCTCGATTACTCCTGCTGCTGCTATCCGTTCCCTGACAAAGTTGCTTTAATTATCCCATCACTTAACATATGCATTTTTAACGAAGCCGGTGACTGGAACAGACCTGCTGGTGTTCAGAGGGCTGGAGGTGGCCGTGCAGTAGGCACACTGCTCCCTGGGGCACAGGGAGATGGATGGGGCTGCATGCAGGATGGATGGAGCTCTGGGAGCCTGCACAGCCACCAGCTCCAAAGCAAAGGGAGAGAAATTCCTTTGGATGTGAAAGTTCACCGATGAGGTAAGAGCAGCCTTCTGGTGGCCCACTGGGTTAATTGTCAGAAATAGAATTGTTCACCCCCAGTTCTACCCATTAGGGGATTAGTTACTACTCCTGGTATTATCTCAGCAATGATCCTCCAAAGTCAAAGCTCCCGAGAAGAAAATACATCCTGAAAGGAAACATATACTCCAATTTCCATTAATTTGGAGGCTAGCAGAGTCTAATCCTGTGAGTTCCCCAGCTTCTGGTTAACAACTACAATCCAAAAACAGCAGGAAGGATGAAGATCTAAGTGTGATCTGGTGACCAGAACAGGGAGCGGATCGCTCTGGGACGCCTGATAGGATTTTGGGGGAGAGGCATGGGTAGCAACCCACTGAACAGCACCGAAGAGTGAACTCCTGGGTACAGACGATCTGGGGCTTGAGTGACTCCTGTTTGCACTGCGAGCGATTGGTAATTCATCCTGTGGCTGCAGTTCTGCTGGGGTACCACTGTAAATGAACTCTGGTTCGATGAACAGTTTTACCTTGCTAAATAAAATAAAAATGCCAGAGGGTAATATACTCTCTCTCTCCAGTTCTTCAGAAGCCACCGTTTCTTCAGCAGGGCTTGAGCTAATCGCTGCTCCGCCGCTTTCATCCACAACTACAACACACAAATGAGAGCAGACAGCAGCAAAATTAGCACCAGATCTGTCACTGAGCAAACAGGGACTCGTGTGTTAGGCACACCAACACTGCTTCGCAGGGAACACAGCAAGGGAACTCTTTAATCCTCTAGAGGAACAACACTCTTCCTTCTGTGCTGCCTGCAAAACACCAATGCACGCCATGCACCCCAAGCAAGTCGGGCAGTTGCTCAGATAGCAGCACGAGCCCTGCTGATTTACAACTCCCAGCAGCCAATCTGCTTGCCAGGGTGGGTAGACCAGAGTTATTTCAAAGGACAACCACCACAACCACCTGAAGTGGCAGACCTATGGCACCACTACAAGCACACAGGCATGAAAAAACAGGCTTCTGTTGCATGTCCTACTCAATCCCTTTGTAACCATGCATGGCAGGATGGATGGCAGACTGCCCTTCAATCCCTCTTTAATTTATTGCCCGCAGGAGCCCAAAGATCCCAAAGCAGAGGTAGGAGGATGTGGAAGACCCACCGCAACTGAATGCTCGTGCCCTGGAGTAACCAAGTTTCAAACTGACTCTGCAATGCACGCACCCTGCTGGGTCCTGCTGTGGGTGTTGAGCAGCTGCAGCCCATCCTGCAGCAGAAGCTGGAGGTGCCAGCTGCCTTTGCTAAAAGAAGATTGAAGTGGAAAACAAATAAAGAAACAAAAAAGAATAAACACGATACAAATCAAGTGAAGGTTTTACTGCCTGGCAAACAGGAGTGTTTTTCCATCCTGCAAGTATTACTGCACCCTGATGAAATGTGGCAACCTCTCCCATGTGCATCAGGGCAGATAAGGGCTGATGGGTGGAGATGTGATGCAGCATGCACATGTCCCCTGCCATGAGACAACACAGCATTTCACCAAGCTGGGGACAGCCACGGAACTGACGAGAGACTGCTGGAAGATTTTTGGTCCTGTTAAATCAACAGGAAAGAGCACGGCTCTGGGCAACATCAGAACTATGCACTTGGAGTTATGCACAGATTTCAAAAAGATTCATCGACAAATGTGGGTGCACCTCAGGATTTGCATCAAGATGAACACAGGCTGCGGGTCCACAGCTGCTCCAGGACTGAAACCCTGAGCTGAAACCACTCAAGAAAAGCCTTCCACACATGCTGCCTTTTCCCTCAGTTACCCTGACGTAATTATGGGAAGTCGGAAAGACAGTTGCTCGACATTGGGCAGGGCTCAAGTTCACCACCAATCCCTTCCTTCCTACAGACTGGATGTGTATCTACACAGAGATAGCCACTAATGCAAAATGGATTTGTACACCAGTCCTGAGAGTAAAGGTGGCCCAGACAGAAGCACCTCTGACCTGAACCCGGCATCCCCATCACCTGGAGCCAGTGCTGGAAGAACGAGACTCGTCCACCTCCAGCAACTTCAAAGCACTCACCCTTGGGATTGGATGGGACTTTCACTGATTGCGCCAGAAGAAGAAATTGCTACAGCACATTCTTGAAGGGAAAGAAAAACAAAATCAAATCTGGGACCTTCCTGAGTAGATGAGATACCTGCTACATTCATCATTCAAAGGAGTTATTCACCTGGTGACAGCTGGGTTTTGAAGCACTCTGATTTCCTTCCCTCCTAGATGAGCCCTGTGTTTGGATGGCCCTGGGGAGGCAATTTGTACAGGGGAGGGAGGGAGGGGAAGGCAAGCCCGGCTGGCTGCTGGTATTCATGCAAGAGCAGTCAGAGAATCAGAATTGCTCTGGAAGTTTCCTGTAGCTTGAGGTAACTCAGCTGAACAACTGAAGCCCTGAAAACTGACAGAGCTGCTTCAGCATGATACGGAGTAAGGGCTGTAGCTCTGTGCAAGGAAACATCCGTGGGGGCGACTGGATGATGGTCACCCCAGATGGACAGTTGTCAGAACCACAGTGAGGGCACAGCTACTTGGATGGGCACACACCTGTACTCACACATACAGTGCTTCTACAGTGCAATTGCATAACCCATCTCTGCCAGCCACCCTTGTTAACAAAGAGGTGAGCAAGAGGACCCCCCTGCATGCTCACCTGCAGCCTCCACGTGCTGTGCATCCCTAATCAGTGGGCTCATGTGAAATCACAGGCAAGTGGCTTATGGTCTTCCTCTCCTGACATAAAACAGTGGGCCTGTCCCAAAAGGATCTGATGTGGGCAAGACGAACATAAATCACTTCTCTTTTTTCCCTTTAATCCTCTCTGTGAGGCCACTCACCCACTGTTAACCCTCATACACCAATCCAAACAAACTTGGCCAACTCCTTCCCACGAGGACTGTGCTGAGGAAGGGCTCTGCTTAACAGAGAAGTGAGACAACGTGGACTTACTTCCTTCTTTTGCAGTCTCCTCTACCTTCTACAAATAGCAACGAGAATGCAACGGGCTGAAGAAATTGCTTGTTAGGAAGATTAATGTACCGATGGTGGAGCAAGATGTTTCTCCAAATTATACGTGCACGTGTTCACACAACAGACTCAAAATCCTATTTGGGACTTTGGCTGTCTTATAAATAATTACAGAAGATGAACTTGTGCCTCTCTTATCCCTACACTTCTGCATAAATAAACCACGTTCCCTTCAAAACCTCCGGCCCCACAGCCATTGAGGTAAGCGTGAGTTTTCTGCATTTTCAGCTAGATTTGTTCTCTAGATTCACAGTTAGGATTCTTGAAGAACTTTTTAAATTAACAACTTCTCACCTTCCCGCCCCAGCAGACGTTTCTGCTAACAAAAGCCTGGTTTGTCAGCAATTCTCTTTCAAGCAGCTCAACCCCGAACACGTATTCAAAGGAGCTAGAGCCCTAATTAAGAAAAGCTGTTGATACAATAGCAAGATATACTGGGTGAGAAAGCTTCTGCTCGAATGGCCATTGTTTTATGTTATTTATAGGCAGAATTAAAGTGCACAGTTGGACTAAATCTAGCGCAGCTTGCACAGGAAGCCATTTCTCTAACAGCAGAGCTACTTGGTCCTTACAGGAGGAGATGGCTGTTATTCAGGACATGTTGCAATGAAGGTTCTCACGCCAACACCATGCACAAAGCCTTTTCATGTATCGAGATGCGTGAAAGTGGTTCCCCAGCAGAACACCGATGCTCGACTGCTCTTCATCTTGTAATTAGCAGATTATAATGGCTTTTCCCTCTAAATCCCCCGAGATCCAGTTATTTTCTTGTCGCATGACTCGAGTCGGCTTTTGTTTTTGAAAGAAAATTACAAATTCTAACCTGCGATGAACCTCCAGTGTATAAAATCAAGTGCTTCTCTTAATAAAAAAAAAACAAAACAAGCCCAACCAATACATTACATCTCTCCCCAGCAGGGCAGCACTTTGCACGTGGAGCTTTCTTGTTTCCACTGAAGCGATCCAGTCGCTCCCGATGAACCAACCTGTTATCTCCCTGTGTTCCAGAGCCTACTCCACGTGCCATCACACCTGCCTGACACTAATCCCTTCGGAATAAATTTAACTGAACACTATCTATGCTGGGAACATCAGGCCTGAGCAGAAATTAATTAATTCTTTCAACTGAGCAGGTTTTTCTTTTTTTTTAAAGGAAGAGGTCTTCCATACAAACGATGTCACACTGGCAGCACTGCCCAGGTCTCCAGCTTTTCAGCCTGGAACAGAACGTGCGTCCAAATAGCGCTTTTTAATCCTCAGAAACTATTTTTTTATCTCGTTCTGAAAGTAATTCCTTTGTACATGGAGATAAAGCCTCCTTAGGCTTATCTGGCAGGGGGAAAAAAAAACGCAACAACTCAATCTAAAAAGGCCTCATCTGTGCCTCTGTCTAGCTCCAGCTGCAGAGAAACCACTTTTTCCCCCCTCTATGTTTATGAACACTGCACGACCACACCCGCAAAGCATAATAAAGGTATTTCTTAACACATTAACCTGGAGGTTTACAGATGACAACACTCAGGCGCTTTCTTTAGCAAGGGTTGCCCACAAACATATGCGCATGCACGCACTTTCCTCTCACGCAGGAATTTGCGAGTACTCTATAAAGGAGAAAAAGCTTTCAAACAAATTAGTTTTCATCCTTCCACCTCATGCAGAGCTTGCAGCTTCTGCACAAGATGAATCTAGCCTCGCTGGGAAATTCACACAGGTGGAAAGTCAGCATCTTGTTCAATGCCTGCTCTCATTTTTCTGCAATCCCATCCTTTAACCTCTTTACGGCGGGCGCTTTTATTAAAAGTTCCCTGACACATCCACCACTGGTATCTTCCAACCACAACTCCCAATACATGAATACATCCCTCTTTCCTGCCTTACGAAAGCCTCCCTGAAGGAGCGGTCTTCTCATTTATGGATTTTACACTTAATGCATTTTTCTACTTCTGTTCAGACAGAGCTCAGCACAAGAAGATACCGTATAACTGGAGGCTGATTTGCTATCGTACAGACAGGTCTCTGTATTCACAGCCCACGGGTGCTTGGAGGCAAGCAGTCCAAGACTTGCTCCAATGACATACTCAAATAAATAGTAAGCCATCTCTCAGCCAAGTGAGAAATCACTTTTTCATAGCATGACCTTTCTTTTCAGCATGTAGCTCTCAAGAAAACAAGATCAACTCGGCAACTGAAGACCAGGCTCAAAGAAAACAGGCACACATGTACCGAGCAGCACGCAGACAGGGCACCAATTTGCTCCTTCCTATACGTCTTCTGAATTCAAGATGGAAACGGAGGCCAATGAGGGTGACTGAAGAGGGCAAAGCAAGCTGTGCAAAGGCAAGAGTCAGCCAGCAAGGCCCACCCCAGGAGCTGCTGATAGGTTATGCGCAACCGCTTCTGTCATTTAGGTGTTTTGGAACAAAACCATTTTTGACGAGCACCCAATTTATTTAGAATTCAAACCGAGAATAACTTGTCAGAGCCTTATTACTTTGCATCTAATGCAGACTGAACACCACGGCTCTAACAGCTGTTGCACATTCCCCATCAGGCAAGGTAGACAGACATCCGTTAAAAGCAAATTATGTTGGTGTTAACATACACACCCAGCCAGCCCTTACTCTTCCCAAAGGGGCAAGTCTTCTCATCCTGAGTGTGTGTGGGACTACTGAGCCCTGATGCCCATTATATGTGGCAAGATCTCTAAAGCTGCTTGTTTCTATCATCCTATATCCTAGGATTTCAGACACTTGCCATAAACAAACAGCTCAAGGCCTTGAACAAAGCATCAGCAGTACATAAATACAGCTTGCAATAAGCCTACAAAAATATATACATAAACATGCAACACATTAGCATCAATATTGTAAAACTACAGGAAGCCGTTAGGCATCAGTTTAGTGAAAACAGCTTTTAGCATCTATTCTGCTAGTTCTAAAGCCCCCAAACATTCATCTGGCAATTCTACATATTGCAACGCGGCGTCGCTTCACAACTGCACCGTCCAGGAACCGCATTCTCACCGCCCATACACTTTCCCCCTTCCCTCCCTCCCCCTATTTGTTGTGTTCAGTCATTACCTCATGCTGGAGGTGATGAATTTAATCTCTTCCCAACCAAGGTCACGCTGCCCTGCCCATCAGAGCTGTGTGTGGCAAAAGGAAGCCCCAGGGTGCTGGTGCTTACGATAGCTATCGCGGTATGTTTCTCTCCCAAATGCTCATTTCATCAGAAACAGAATGTGTGATCCCAGAAATGGCCACAAAGTCTGCGTAAGAGTACTCAGAAATGTGATCTAAATCCAGTAGTTCAGATTTTCATCTTATGCACACCAACTGCAAGCCATCGGGGATCAGAGGCCGTAAATAGAAGTCAGTAGAACGTGAAAAGCCTTTTCAGATCAAGCTACCCTGAAGTGCACAAGCAGCTCACCCTATAAATGCAGCCTACCGTGGACGCTGAAGGGTCCTGGTGTGTGCAGAAGAGCCCCGCTTCCACCTGCTGCTCTGCGCTGGGTTGGGGCAAACCCACTAAAGCCATCTTTTTCTGCGTTTCCCAGGAACTTGGTCCTTCTCCTCCACTTACAACACGCTCCTTGCCCTGCTGTTAAGGGCTAACTGCAATTAGTTTAAGCCCTTCTTTGTGTTTAGTTAGCTCTCGCATGCTTCGTTCTGTCACGCTCCTGTGTTCTCCCGTCCCTCTTCACGGTCTCTTCTCATTTTCAACAAACCAGGGCTTCCTCTTCCAGCAGCTCTACCCAGCACTCCTCAGCAGCTCAGTTCCCTCTTTCAAATCTTCACACACCAGGCTGTGCAAGAGCACTTTGATCTCTCCCAGACCATCTGTCCACAGCCTCGGGAAGCTTTATATCTGAGATCATTCTCCCTCGCATGGGATCTCTCACCACACCCCTCCATTCCATGCTCTTTTCTGAAGCTTCAGGTGCCTGTTTGATGCCAGCTTTGTAAATCCTGCCTCCCTTCCTTTCCAACCCTTTTGCCTCCAACATGCAATCTTATCTCCCACACCAGTACACACATCTTTGCTCAGGTTCTGAAAGGGGACAGATGCTGGCTAACCCTCCCCTCCAGTCCCTGCATCCCGTTCTTTGACCAAGTGTATCTGCTCCCACCCGCCTTCTCAGCTCTCCATCTTTCAAGGTCCCTGAACTCACTAGTGCACTCTGACAACATACCTGTGTTCCTCTGGTCCCTGCTCTGGCTTGCAGATACAGCTCATTCCCACTTTCACCTCAAACATCTGCCCAGACAGGAAAAAAGAGAAGACTACACAGAGGCAGAAGCTTTGTGGATAGAGACTGAAACTCCATGCTACTTGGTGGGGAAAATAACTGTCACTGGGCCAGGAGTGTTCAGCAGGCAGTGATCTGTGTCGGCAGCCTGGCAGATACACATTCCCCCAGCTATACTTTCTTTTGTGTCTTTTTTTTTAATTCCCTGCTTCACAAAAGCAAATTTTGCATATCATCTGCTGTGCTGAACTGAAGCGCACTCTTCTGCACGCTGACAAATGGTTTCCAAGTTGGGCCAAGATGATGTGTCATGTTCCCTGCTCTCTGAAGCTCAGTGCACTGCTGATGGCATCCCTGCAGCAGGCACTACAGTGTGGGTCCTGCTGTTAAACCAATCCTCGTGAAGAGATATCACCAAATAAGCCAACAGCTGGTCAAGCTCCTGCTTGACCCCAGTACCAATCCCCTACAATTTCAGTCCTGGGTTTATACCCCTATATAGGTGGATGATACAGGCTTAAAACTGACCCAAACCCCCTCAATGTTAACATTTTAAATTATTAAGGCTTAGTTTTTCTAATGCCCGTAAATCATTTATATGTGCACATTTAATTAACAATCCAATCAGTAAAAACAACTTAGCATTCACATAGCACGTTTTATCAGAGGAACCAAAGGCATATTACAACATTAATTAAGTGTAACAAATGTCCTGGTGAGGCAGCTAACTATTATCCTACTTTGACACGTGGGGAAACCGAGGCAACACACCCTCTGGGTTTGCCCCGGGTTAATCCTGATGTTCACAACGAGGAACTGAAGACAAAAAGCAGGGAGCAATACACCACTGAGATTTAGCTCTTTTAATAAGCATTCATTTTCTGAGCTCTGGTATTTACTTATTTGCCGATGAGAAATCTGTTCCACCTGCATTTCTCTCCCCAACAGTCTGGAGGCACAAATCAACTGCTGTCAAGCACACTAACCCACAACAGTCTGCCAGGTGAGGCTGAACACACTGCATCCAACACGCTCTCTACGTGTGGGCTTTGAAGAACGTTTCATGGCCTTCCCTACCCCACAGCTCACACCTATGCACACCTGGGATGCAGGATACCTGCTCCCTAGGACATAGACCTACATCAGTGCCTGCTGTCTCCCGTGCACTTTAACCAGTTCTTCAAGGTATCCCCTCAAAGCAAAAGCAGAACAATTAATGCATTACAAACATAGACGGTGGCAATCAATGCAGGAGAACGGGTTAACACTAAAAGATGTCAGGAATGATGAAGAGATCCACACTGAGTCAGGCTGGCTGGGTCAGCAAGAGGAGAACATTTTGGCAAAAAACTCACAGAATGGCTGATGGACTGAGGAAATCAATTTATTTAAAACTGATAACGGATTCATCCTCTGCTTCCGTTCATTTTGTACAGTTTGGCTGTCAAACCTTCAGGGGCAATAGGCTGTCACTTGCTGTCTGTTTGGACAACAGCCAGCAAATCGGGTCTCGTACCGATCATAGCTTTTTTGCACCATCCTAATGAAAGTCACCGCCACCTTCACCTGATGCAGATGGGGAAAAAAAAGCTCGCATTAAGACAACCAAAATCTGACAGTTAATTTGCAAGCTTTAACTGTAATAACGACCCTTTTGAAGCAAAATCCCACCACCAAACCCTGATGCTACAGCAACAGTGCAGGACCTGTGACAGCGCCAGGCATGGCGATGGGGCACTGGCCCCATCAGCTTTCTGCTGATTGAACAATGCAAACTGGAGCACCTGAATCCTGTTACGTGGAGGTCTAGGGGCAATGGTGACTCAAAACACACATTTCAGCATCTCACTCCACAGCCAAGACAACTTTGAGGGTTTGGAACGTATCCTGACCATTTTTTTTTTTTGATGGGTCTTGGAATCATACTGCACAGGGACCCAAGGGCTCTGACAGCGCAGCCATGAAAATCAAGCCTTCACTTCTTAAACCAGGAATGGCGTTTTTAATAGCAACTGGAAAGAAAAACCAATGATGATGCTGTCTGTGGGGGGAAATGAGAGCGTGCCTAATGCTATACCTCTGGCTAACACTGCATGCAAAGAAGATGCAGGTTTAGGCATCTGTGTGACAAGCAGAAGCTACAGCAAGGGTCTGGGAAGCGAGACACAACAGGAGAACAAAAGCATCTGACCCCCATAGGCTGCTTCCACCCAAAGGGCTGCAGCTGCGTGGTGGTAAGAACAGAAGAGGGAAGGGTACCTGCCTGTAAGACAGCTTGATTTGTAACTGTATATACCACTGTAGGAAATACAAAAACATATACACACAACTGAGTTTTTTTTTGTTTTTTTTTAAAGCAGGAGTCTGACCACAAATGTTTCCACATAACAGTTTTCAGCAGAGTGGAAAGAGATGTGACAGAAAAAGCTAGGGGAGATCTCAGAGAAAGACACAAGGCCAAAGCCCTGCGAAGCACCCCAGAACATGGCACGGCTTTGGTGTGCCACCAATGAAGTCACCAGAGCCTGGTGAGAGAAAAGGAACAAAGTGTCTCTTGCAGAGACAATGTTAACATTAGCATGCATATAAGCTTCATGAAATTATCCCTGAACCAATGCTATTTATAACATACACCTATTTGAGGAAGAGGACTTTGATTCAATGAACACAAGTTTAATTAAAGTAAAACAATAGTTTCCATTAATCTTGAAACAATTCACAACCTGCTGCTCTCCTTCAACATTCAATCTAGCTAATGGTATAAACAGGATCAAGTGCAGTGCTACATACCTGCAGCCTCCTGCAATGCAGACAAGGCAGTGCAAGTTTTTCCATTATCATGTGGTCCTCTCTAGTCTCCAGAAACAGGAAGCTTTCTCTCCTGAGAACACTGTTTCTCCAAGTGCTCCAGATTGTATGAACACATCAGAAAATTACACAAGAGATAACACGTTGATAAACTTAGGATTGGTAACGAAAATGGCTGCAGCCTCTAACTGTTTTATTCTTGTCTTCTGATCTGGTGCTACAGGGCTACATGGATACCCTACATGGATAGGGCTGGAGCAGCTGTGCAGGGAGTTCTCCCCCAGCCAACAAAGGCATTTCCTTGCTCACTTGTGGCCAAGAGCAGGGCCAGAGCCAGACTAGCTTGGTGTCAGTGTGGTCTCTAAATCCTTATTAGTACGAGCACATGCAAAGGTGGCTCAGCTGGACCTCGAGTTGGGTCACGTTAGCAAGGCTGGGAGGCAGGGTGTTATCTTTCACTTGGAAACTAAAAGAAATCTTGGAATTGCTGAAGGAAGGTATGTTGCAGCCCACACAGCATTTTTGCAAGTGAGTTTTCAAAGGCAGGCCATGCTGCAAAATATCAGTGTTGATTACCAAATGGTACTGCCAGTACTGAAAGACAGCACAGTAAATTGAATTTTAATAAGGAGTAAAGCCCTGACACAAAAGGTGAAGAACTTCATTAAGCAAAACCATACATTGTACAGATGATATAGGGAAGGTTGTTTCTCTAATATCCTTCTGCTGATGTTTTCTCTATTGTATTCATCTGAGGGAGAAGTGAGCAGGAAGAGGTGATGGCTGTGCCTCAGGTATTGAGAATGATGAGAGCTCAGCTTTATAGCTTTAGTGCAGTAAGTGCAAAGCATGACACCTTCCCTACTTAGTCCTGCAGAATGAACTGTTCAAAAGGTAATAATGAACTGCACATCATCTAAAGGACTCAATTGAGCTCTGTTGCTTGCTTTCCTGATCCCACCCGTCTAAGACGCCCCAGAATCCAGAAGGACAGGTGAAACCAGCAACAGAAATGCACCTGAGAAATCACAAATCACTGGCTCATTCAACTGTAGAAAAGCAGCTCAGATTTAAAAACTACAAGAAGGCACCATTAACAACCTACCAAAAACTGAGATTGAAGTTGGAAGAAAAAGGCAGGGCGTCTTTAGACAAGTTCATTGATTGTGAGAAGAAAAAAAGAAACACAACCCAATCTCTACACACAATCCTTACAGCTAGAGAGAAAACTCCCGTTCTTTCTTTCAGCTCCCTGTAACTCACTCACTCACCTCTGGAGGATTACCAGGAGGTGGCCCCTGAATTCTAATTGCATTTGCTATTATACCAATCATGTGGATTTCAATGGGTAAAATCAGTGGGACTTGCATACCAGGTATTCTCCACAATACTGGATGAGAAGTCATCTGAAAATCTTGATGCGCTTTTCTTTTTTATTTTTTTTGACTAAGGCCTTTAAATAATTCAGAGAGGAGTTGTCAAGCTGAATCTGCAAAGCTTCCTTGACTTTGTAGTTCCACTATTAGCCTGACTGCCTATTGTTTACAAAGGCAAAAGGGAAAACATTACGGGATCGTATGCCCAGAAAGCGGAGTCAAGGACTACAAGGACAAGGGCTACCAGTAGAGAATCATAAAACCCAGATGGCAAAGCAAAGCATGCAATAGGTGAAACCCAGATGCACCAGCAGAACAGCAAGAGAAAGTTCCCGCTTCAGTTGTGCTCTAAATAAGCAGTGCTAGCAGTTTCGTGTATAACAACATGCCATTCTTTAAAAAGGAAGACCCCAAATGCAAATGGTAACTTTAATTAGTTAGCAATTAAAAGCACAACTTTTCAGTTGTACAGCTGCAGCCACCTCTTCCAGATCTGTCTCACTTCTGTGGAGCAGTGACAGGAACCAGGCAGTAGGCCAGCACTTAATAATCATCCGAAACCCCGGAGAGAGCAATTTCATCCTACTCACTTTTCCTTTCAGTCTGTGGGCTCTCTGGGCAGACAAACACGGTGAGCTCTGCTGAAGATTCCCTAGGTCCCATCTAGGGACACCAGCAATGACTGCAATGGCCCCCGGCATCCCAGGGAGCTCTCGTGCTCTCTGAAGTGCCTTTTAGGTATAAATATCCATATATATTTTAAATGATTCTGGGACATGAACAGCTTTGATGGGGTTTTGCACAGTCATTTCCAATCACAACTGAAAGCCTGGCTTGCAGCAAATTACTGCCTCACGAAGCAGCAGGAAGAGCTGAAAGGGGAGAGAAGCCCAGGAACCCTGTTCCACCCCCGCGCACCTCTCCAGAGGGAATTTAATCACTTCCACCTAAAAACCTAATTAGGACTTTAAAAAAAATAAAAGAAAGGCATTTTAATACAAAATGCAACAACTATGATTATAGTCTTGCTTTAAACTACAGGGTTAGCCTACCTCTAAGCAATTACACACAGCTCTGGGCTGCTCAATGGCCCTCCCCACGCTGTGGGACCATTGCAGCTGGCAGCAGAACAAGCTATCCCGGCACATTTTGGCATCAAACATGTACGGAGGGGAACGATCCAGTTTAGTTGGCTCTCCTAAAGCAGACAGAGACCTCCACTTCACTCTAGGAAGACTGCAATAGAGGACAAAACACTTGTTTTGCCCACGATTGGTCCCAGCAGCTTCCAGTCCTTGAACATTCTGTGATTAAAACAGACTTTTGTTAGAGTTTTTTATCCCAAGCTTCTGACTGTACCCAATCCTAAATGGAAGGTGATTTAACGCGTGCAAATAAGCTGTAGGAAAAAGCATTCAAATACTAGAAAACTATCACAGAGTGGGAAAGTTTAACTCGGAAGGTCAAAATTATTCTGGCCACGAGAAAGATGCTGCACAAAGCACAGCAATAACAGCACTCAGCAACGCCCCAAAGACCCTTTCTTAGTCTGTCTTACTTGCTAGGTGACTGCTAGCTAGCAGGAGTGCCTGAAGCCGCAGTGCCTTTAATAAGCCCCTAAATCTCCTGGCCTTGACTACTCTCCTAAACTACAGGGAGCAGCGTGCCAGCAGCGTGCTGGCTGCCAGCATCCTTACAGCAAGGCCATTAAACAACAAGCTGTTTTTTTCTTTTTTTTATGTTGGATGTGGCACATGCATCTGAAATGAGTATTACCAAACATTGCTGATCACAGACCATTCTCAGATGGGACTCCTGGAAATGAAGAGCCCATGTGTTCCTGTGAGAATTAGATGCTTCTCCCCGTTCTTGGTCCTCCAAAAGGGGGAAATAACCTCCCAGAAATCATTACTGTGTTCTGTAACTGGGGATTTAGGGCAACCTACACGCTCTACGTGCTTCTTGCTGAAAAAGAGGAGCTTAATTCTTAAAAGTTACAATGACTGTAGTCCAAAAACACTCAGAAAACATTTGTCTTTCCCAAGAGCCAGCAAATGAAGCAGCAGAGCCCTTCTTCGTACTGTGCACATCACAAGCAGCTCACAGGCCCGTGATTTCTTAGCACTGCAAGACTGTAAAAGGATTTCGATAAAGTGGGCAATGTTCTACATCACTGTTTAAGGACAATTCAATCACCTTCTGGATTAAGCCTTGCTCCCGATTAATCTCAACAGAGAGCGATGAATAGGAAATCCAGGTCCCAGGAACGAGGAAGATTTTATCTTTAAACCCAATTCACAAGCAAAATCACCTCTTACAATGGATAATTCTAATACTGTTCAAGTTATTTTCACACAGTGGGTATAAAAATTATCTCCAGATATCTCAAATTGAAAGGAGTGATTTTTACGCACTGTCTTTCTGAGCAGATGCACAGATTAACAGAACTGTATCAAAAAGAGGAGCTCAACTATCAAGAAATCCATTAAGCCACCAATGACACTAACAGCAAAAAGGACATTTAAAACGATTCAAGTATATAAAGAAAAAAATGGTGTTACATACTACTGGAATTACAGGAGCGAATGAGCTCCTGGTGCTGAGATGCACAGTACCTCTGATTTTATGTCCCTCAGCAACATAAATGGGGATACACACCCGAGCTCTGCTGATGAGGGGAGACAGCAAACACTTCTGGCATCTGATCATTTTTATTTTACTTTTTTAATCTAATCTGCTTCCTCCTCCCTCGATTACCTCTTTTTCAACACTCCTTCTGCAGAGATGCTGCTGTCTGCTCATTCCTCCATGCACATCACAGCTCTGGAGCAGGTACCTGCTGCTTCCTCTGGAGCCCGAGAGCATCTTGGAGCACAGATGAGAAGAAATATAGGACAAAGTACAGCCAATCTGAAGATAACAACAACTGTTCTCTGCCAGGACTAAGCACAACTTATTTCCTGTCACAGCAAACCTACGTGCTCTGCTACATCATCAGCAGAAAGACAGCTCCTGCGAAGAGTTCATGATCATCTACTGCCCTAGCCACGGCATCCAGGGAGGAAATAAATGATACAGGAAGAAACGGCCTCCAAAAAGCCACATGCAGCACACACACAGGGTAAAGGGAGGCAGAGACAACGAGGCTCAGCATGCGACAGGTTCATTACTTCATCCCCTTTTATTTACAGTGAGAGAGACTCCAATTCTGCACATGAAACAAATACAGAAGCTCCCACCTGGCTGAGAACACACTTGCCTATATCATAAAACCGCTTTCAACCTGCTCATCAAGGAGAATGGAAGCCTTAAGAGCCTGCCCAAACACTTATGAGGAGGCAGCCCTTGTCCCACCTGCACGCTCAGCCTGCTCTGCTCCTGGGGAAAGCAAGGAGCATCGTTTTCAGAGCCACAAAATGACTGCACAGGTCCATTGCAGGATACTGGCAAAGCTGCTGCATCTCCTCGCCCTGTCGCCATACGCCTAACCAAACATTTATCTAAAAGAAATCTTTAAAGCAGTATTTTTCTTATACAAACATCTGAGCAGCAGCAGCAGAGCGATTTTCACAGTGTGACTCTGCTTACACTTGGTAAGGTAAACACATCCCCTCGCATCCTGAAACAAAGCCACCTCGTGCATTCCCATTGCAGGCTGCAGCACCAGAACAAAAGTTCCACAAGCTGCTATCTCCTGCTTTTCCCTTCACATTTTCAAAGAGTTTCCAAGAGTTTGAGTTTCTTCTCTTGCACTGTGTCAAGTCAAGCAAGAGCCTAACGAAAACAGAATGCCTACAGAGAGATGAATTCTTTTGTACTAAATAAGGACATCTGTATTTCACTTCCAGCTCATTTTCTCTCTTTTTTTTTGTCTTTTTCTGCTGGCTCAAATACATCCCTTCAAATGCTGGAGCTAACGTGCAAGTTCTAAACCAAGGCACACACAGAAGCACCATTAACCTCCTACTTTAATCAAGGATATTTCGCTCTAAATGATCACGGCTTTCCACGAGCACATACTTCCCAGATGAGACAGGCTTTCCATCATGCCGTGGTCAGGAGAACAAACTTGGTTGCAGGAGCCTGCTTGGGAGAAGATTTTTTTCCTGGAAGAACAAGGGCTCAGACAATCAAATTGATCAACCAGGAAACGAGGAAGACAAAAATAATCACCTATGCTGCTTTACGCTGG
>VXAB01013502.1:478668-585974 GCA_013399175.1 Odontophorus gujanensis
CGCCCTGGCACCCCTGTTTCCGCCTCCAAGGCCCCCCCCCCCCCCCTCCTTCCTCAATCTGTCCCCTCTTGGAAAACTGCTGAAGAACCTTCAGCTACAAACTCAGTCTGTCTGCTACTTAAACTGCGTCATGGAAAACACGGACTGAATTTCTCGTACTTACCCTGTATGGGTAACCTCTATACTTTTGTTTTTGCTTCTCTCCTTGGGCTTTATTACCAATCGAGAGAGAGAATAAGCATTTCTGCTTGTGAAAGAACAGAGACTAAATCTCAGTTCTTTACATTTAATTCTCAGATGCGTTGCGGTGCCACAACCGCACAAAAAGGATTGCGACAGAATTAGCAATACATTTTATTTCCTGCACAACTAAATGCCAATTCCCAGGAAAACAGAAAAAGAAAAGCAAGAATGGAAGCCCCCATGAGATCCAAGCCCTAAGGCCACCCAGTGCTCTTCCTAGCCTAATGAGGTTAATCAGCTTCGCCCTCCCTGACCTTCCACTGTCAATGCTGAACTTCATTTAATTATCTCCTGCTGCTCTGGGCACCCTGGGAGGGCAGGCAACACCGTGAGCATGGAAGCAGAGCAGGAAGCCTGCCTTAGAATTACAGAATCATTAAGGTTGGAAAAGACCTAGATAAGAGCATTTAGTCCAATCCTTGACTTACCCCCATCACGACTGCTAAACCATGTCCCTCAGTGTCACCTCTCCACAGTTCTTGAACACTTGTAGGGGCAGTGACTCCACCACTATCCTGCACAGCCTATGCCAAAGCCCAGCCACTCTTCTGGAGAAGAAATCGTCCCAAATGTCCAACCTGAACCTCCCTTGCTGCAACTTGATTCCATCACCCCCTGTCCTGTCGCTGCTAGCAGAAACCAACCCCTAGCTCACCACAGCCTCCTTTCAGGTGGTTGGAGAGAGTGATGAGGTCTTCCCTAAGCTCCTCTTCTCCACACTGACCCATCTCATTCCCTCATCGCTCCCCATCACACTGTGCTCCAGACCCCACACAGCTCTGTGCCCTCCCTCAACCTTCTTACCCAGCACTTCAAGGTACCCAGACATCACCTACCACTGCTCCGATCTTCCTTCTGTGGAAACAACACATTGCCAGCAGAAGATTATCACTGAGATTAACCAGAAATGAATTTAAATGCCAATAGATCTGAGCACCTTGCCCCCTTCTATCTCTCTGAAAGCTTGCAAACCAGATACATTTGCAAACCTGGCCAGCATACACCTCCTAGAGCTATGAAACAGTTAACTGGCAATTGTTATTTTAATGAGCAGAAATGATTCTAGCAAGGCTTCCCATTAGGAGCCAGTTAGTGGATAAGCCTTTCAAGCCTATATTTGCTCCCAGTTTCAGCCTCCTCTCCAGCTGGTCTGTCATTAGGATGCCTCTGGATCACCAGATTTTATCCTTCAGAGGGTGACAGGGAAAGGGGGATCTGTGGATGGGCTGAATGAGAACGTGTGGAAGCATCTGGACAACAGTCCATTGCAGTGAAGGGACATGGAGCTGCACTTGCCTCCAAAACATGGCAACAAGCAGCTGGAAGTCTGCGGGCACCCGACACGACGTGCCTCCCCATGGTAGCAGGGCAATCAATCACTGTCTGCTCTCATCACTGCAGGGCCGGGGGAAAAGCAAGGCCAGTGGGCTCTAAAATTAGCCACTTAATTATTAATTGATTATTTCAGCAGCCCAAGTGTTGGCGCCCAATTGAGGGCTTTTTATTCAACTGAAGCAGCTATTTTTAAAGTAGTTATGTGAAGACGAACGCACGCTGCATTCATTAAAACCAGAACAGGTGGTCATGTTTTACAATTAAAGAGATACTCTCTCTTTTAGGCCATATGGACTTTCTGCAAACAAGATAAAAACGCCATCTGCTGAAGAAGAGCAGAGCCTGAAAATGAAGCTAAATGAGAGGAATCCAACTCCCAGGTAGCCCAGTAGGAGCCCCACGGGGTGGACTGGGATGAGGGCATGGCAGCACTGAGCACTGTGCAGCTCAGCAATAAGAGGTCCTGGGAGCCAGCTGGTGGGCAGGAGAGTGCAGTGGGCATTGAGGGGATGCAGCCCCTAAGGCTCTGCAATTGCCCTCGAACCTTTAAAGAAGTTAGCACATTCCTAGAAGCCACAAGTGTGTTTGTTTCGTTGCCAGCCACACGCAATATATTTTCTTGTTTTGTTGAGCGTTAAAATAATCACTGAGCAAGTCTTATTTCTTAAGCTCTACAGTTTCCACCCTTGACCCAAAAGCTCACTTAAAACAATTTCAACTTCCAAATGATGCTTCCACCAGTTAAAAGCCTCACACCTAACCCTCGGGCAGCAGCAGCTCCCTGCTTCGCTTCTGCTTCTGTGTTCTGGTTTAATTGAAATATATATGAGATAATGGAAAGGAGTATGTATACACACCATAACAAATTAAACACTCCAAAGCAATTCTCATCTAATTCAATGTCACTGCAGACACTGAGCATGACAGAATTCTGTTGCTGCTCCTTCTGAATTCAGATTTTCTCTGTCAGGTCCTATTATATCTGTTTTTTTCTTTTATTTCTTTAAATAAAGTGGTCTCAGAAGGCAAAAAGGGCAGCTCAGCTCTGTGACCACTGCCAGGAGGTCACAGACCACAGGGCTGAGTTTTTAAATAGAGCTTCCAGAAGTGCTTGCTTCCCAAATGAAGCTGTGCTTTCACCTCCGAGCCGTGCAGCAACAACTCATCAGGAATTCAGACTTTCTACTGACAAGTTCAGCAAAACTTCCCGGAGATGTCCCACCCTCCCCCTCCCAGAAAATACAGCCCGTGTCAGTAGAGGCTGCCATCACTCACTGGCTGGCTCGTAAATTAGCAGGGCAAGCAGCAGGGCTGGAATAGGGCGAGGAGATGAGCATCTCCATCTCAGCTTGGGCACCAAGGAGGGGGTGCAGTGAACAAACTGATGATGTGGTTATAGGAGAGCAGGGAATCAGGTGAAATACTTCCAAAGAGAGAGCTGGGAATTGCTAATGGAGCGGGCAGCAGCTCCGATAATTTTACAAGCATTCGAAAAAAGGATGTAATTGCTCTCGGATTTTCGGTGGTTTAAACAACAATAAAAAAGAGCAAAGTCTGTGTTTTTTTGCCACGAGTGCTTTTCCTTACACTCAGGGAGATTTGCTGCTAAAGTTCACCAAACAGCTGTTACTAGGAGGCTCTAAATTCACATCACCTATTGGAAAGCTGCTAAAATATACTGAGGAGCAGCAACTCTGGATCAAGGTTAGGAAAGAGCATCGCAGGGCAGCGGATTTCTTTTTCCCCTAACGTTTCACTGAGTAGTCATGCACTGGGGCAGTGACGCACACAGACCAATTCAATTCTCCAGGTACCAGCAGTTCCAAGCCACATCCATCTTCCACGTCACGTCCTTCACCAGGAGCATTAACTACCCTACAGCTCGAGGTACCTCACAGCCCTCCAAGGCTCTTTTTCTGACCGAGAACCACTTCCTAGAAGGAATATCAAGCCAAGGACAGCAAAACAACAATTTACCTGCAATGCAACAGCTTTGTATTCAATGGATGTAATGACCAGAAAGCCCCAAGAGCTGCACGAAAGGTGCTCAAGCTCTCCTCTGGAAAACTGAATTGCTGACTAACTGGCGACCATTTTTCTTGCTTCATTCAGAAATGCCTATTTCTCAACTGTTCAATATTTATGCTATTGATCAACCACAAATATAAGCAATTTAAGTTGTTCTCATTTTTCAAGGGCTTATATGCCACAGAATGCCAGCGGTGCTGGCTGCTGCACATCAGATGGATTTTCTAGCCAGGAAGATGCCAGTAACCAAAACTGAAGTAGGAAAGCAGCAAATCAGATGTTACTGAAGGTCTCTTAGAAGCCTTTAGTAATCCAAGCACATTTGAAATTATTATTTTTTTCTTTTTTTAGATAAACAAGAGGTCAAGCTCATTTTCTGTGTCAGTGCTCCAGCCCACAGTCCAGCATGCCTTGTGCTGCATCTTTTCCACTGCAACAGAGGCCCAGGCTACAGCACAGCCCTCAAATGTACTTCTCTTGTGTTTCTTTCAACAGAACAGCCTTATCTGTTTATCTAGTACCTCATGTCAGTGGTTGGTAATTCCCTCCGATTTGTCCATTTCTTTTTCCTCTGTGATATTCAAGTTTGGATCAAAGTTGCTGGTCATTGCCACAGTGAAGATCTGTACAATAGGCAGTTAATTATATTTATATAAATCCGAATTGAGGAGTGGAAGAGAATATTTATACGACTTGCCCAGCAATGTTTAATCTGAATCCAGGTGAAACTGGTGCAAGATACCCCCGCTCTCTTTCAGCTAGGTTATCCAGAAGAAAGTAATACAAAAAAAAACAAAAGGGCACAAAAAAGACCAAAAAAAGCACAAAAAAGTGTAAGAAGAGAGGCATGATTTTGGGGAGAAAGGATAGAACGAAGCCTTCAAAGCTACCCAAAATTAAATTTAGGCAACGTGCTCACAAAGAAAAGAGTTAAGCACACAGTCATACCCCAATGCCTTCCATGGGGTCGAGCCCAGAGGTTCAAATGAAAGCTTGTATTTCAAGTGTCTGGATGAACATAAACAGCACGCATTATCACTCCCATGATTGCTATGCCATAACGGGAAAGGCAAGCCACCCTAATGAATTTTTGTTCACTGTACACAAACAAGCAACAGAAAAAACAGAACTTTGCCATCAAGATGAGTTAACCAAAAGTTTCTTTTTCTGTCAGGCTCAGAACAGCTCCGTCCTACAAAAAGGAAGCTTCCATCCTTCAAGGCCCTGTCTAGGCTAAAAGTGGAAACAGAATCAGGAGGCTTAAGTACAACCTCAGCCTTCCCTGTTGAAAACTCTTCTGTTAGCGCAGAGAAAGAAGAAGGAGATGAAAAGGGACAACATCCTGATTTTAAAATAAGCTCACATCAACTGCGGTACACTGTCATATGACATACCATATTGCATTACACTGAAGATGACTTTGCATGTTAACTGCCCTGGTCCTTACAGAAAGCTGAGTAAGGGCCAGATAAACAAGTGTAGCTCCTTCTCAGACATCCGAGATAAGACAGAGAGCTGCTATCAGAGCTCAAGCCTTGAAAATGAAATACTTTAAAATAGATTTCCTTTAATTTGAGAGGAGACTTACAAAAGCCTCAGTGCTTCACTTGACCTCAAAGCCATCTAACAAACTACACGCTTACAGAGTAACTTGAAAGCTATTAAGAAGAAAGTAGAACCTCCTCAGCAGATCTTCTACCTGCCACCACACCAGGAACAGAGCATCCCCAAAAGGCAGTGGCTTCTCCAAAGGCTGGTCAAAAAACAACAAAGGATTTAACTACGAGGAAGTCAAAACTAAACCTTAATCCTTACGCAGAGTGCAATTTCTGTTTAAATCTGTTAATTTTTTTTTTTTTGCTCAAGGGCCCTTAAAGTCACAGAATAATGTAGAATGAATTCCTGAGATTTCTTCCAGTTGATTCTAGTACTCGCTCAGAGAAGAACCACCTGCAAAGTCAGCTTCAGGCCAGATCCCACAGCTGTGCCCAGTGTCCCACTCAGTTCAGCTCCGGGCATCTCCAAAGATAGACAATCTGCAAACAGTTCCATTGTCTTCGTTGCCTTGAGAAGAATTCTTATGTCAAAGGATAAGGGTGAATTCTTCTTTAAATCCAATTTTGCTTAAACTATTTGTTGTTATTATTCTGGCTTCTCAGATCTTTCACATTTTGTCTACTTCCTCCCACATACTGGAGGTGGCACGAGGTGCTGCCATGCAACCTTTGTTATCATGTAATTAACTATTCTTACTAGTTAAAAAAAAAAAGAAAAAAGAAAAGGAAAACGAAGAACTACGGAACTTTAACTTCTGCAGAGTCTGTAATACACACAACAGCAATTTGAGGTCTACAAGGCAGTGAGGTGGCTTTGCTCAGAAAAAGCATTAGGATGGAAAATTAGCTTCCCCTACAACTGAGAGGTAGGCTGGAGTTTAAGCATCCATATGTGGGTCTTACTCTGGAGACTTAGGAGGGTTGAGTGCTCCAGCTTTAGGAATAATTCAGTGCACTAGGGCACGTGAAGACTGGTCTTCTCCAGGGTAGAAAGGAGGGTATGGGGGAAAAAAAAAAAGGGTCTCTGCTTTAGCAATAGAAAGGAGCTATGTCAGCTGTCATCTGAGCTTTCAAGAAAGAACAATAAGGAAGCCTTCCAGCCAAAGCAGCTCTAGGAAAGATTCATTTCACTCTATAGAATAAGACTGGAACGGGGTAGGATCAGCACAGACTTTGGTTTATCACAAGTCATTGCAGGGAGAGAAGACAACATGAGAGTTTCCACTACATAAAGGAAATAGATGCTTTGGGAAAAACAGAGAAGACAGCAATGCATTAAGCACGGGAAAGAAAGTGGACCTGAATTCAAGAAAACAAAACCCTACAACAAAAATTAACACAATTTGCTGAAGAAATTAGATAACATCAACAGCAGTGAGTTGACACCGGCGCCCTCTTTACAAACGATTTCCTTTACTGTAAGTGAAGAGATTAAATATGAGTTAGATACAGTCTGAAGCAAAGAGCCTTTGGCAGACTAAACAACCCAGAGCATTTTGCTGAAGAATGCAGCGTTCTGCACTTGCAGCATGACAAATCACACGGCAAGGAGAGAACAGAGATAAAACCATTTCATCCCAGCATTTCCTTGCTAGAAGATCATCACAGCACAGGCTGTGATAACTGATATTTATTTTTCCCGTCCATAGCTTCCCTTCAAAAGAGCTCACAAAGAAAATTCTATCGCAGTACAGTCAGCGTTACAGGCACACAATTACAATGTTTGCTGGGTATAGCTTTATATTCACAACGTTCTGTTGCAGAAGTTAAAAGTACTCTGTTTATGTAACTAAAAACAAATTACCCATTGGATGCATTTGCTTTACCTCTTCTTTTCACGTGTACCCTTTGCAGGAGAACCGTTTTCCTGAATACCCATTTTCTTTTAACCTGGGGGGGAACCTCAGCAACGTGTTCAAGGAACGATGCCCTGCTCTGCAGCAGCAAACTGAAACCACGTCCTTATTTTGTATTTCATGTGTGCACCCGATGTGATTTGGGATGCAGTGCTTCATTCATGTTTGCTCTCTGAGTTCTGTCTAGACAAGTGGTCTCAAACACCTCCGTACAGCACTCCCATGGAGCGCATACACATCACAAGCATTTAACAGCCACCCACCAAGGGCCCAAGGTTGGAAAAGCATTCAATAGATTTTTCCTTGTGGTTTGAAGCTCCCTGACGTTCTCTTCCCTTACATCCTGCTCTGAAGGCTATGCAGCAGTAAGCAAGGTCTGTGTCATTGATTTCGCTGGTGGCAAAATCTGAAATGGACCTGTTAAGAAAGCCACAGAGCCAGTGATGCTAGTAGGGCTGCTAATGTGGAGTTTCTAAAGCAGGGGAAGGTATGCAGGTATTTGGGGATGAATCTCATTTTTTCACGCTGCAATAAAGATGATTGTTGGAGGCAACTGCCCACCATATTCAAAGGATGCAACACAAATCCAGTCCAGATCTCCATGTCAACAAAGGCAGAACGCAGCTCTGAGAAGGAAATGCCTGACAGTGTTTTGTTTGGCAGACTGGATGACGCAGAAAGCAATACGGGAAAGGCTCACCCCATGCAAACTGAATTCAAGGGAGCTGCAGTTGTACTGAGCACAACCAGTAGCCTCAGTTTTTATCTCTGGCAAAACCAGCAGCTCAATAAGCACTATTCCAAGGAAGGGCTCAGGGAGGTGACAGCAGCAGGGCTACAGGTTAGCATCTGATATATTCTGACAGAGCTCTGCAGGGAAGACAATACCCTGCTTCAGCCAGTGACTGTAATCTCTAACACCAAATTCCCTTTTTTTTTTTTTTTAAATGTATATCAACACTAGCATTTCACTGAAGATCTATATCTCCCTCTGCTGAACAGAAGAAGGGAACAGCAGCCTTGATGGGATCTTCCAACAGGGTTTTTAACCTTTGCATTCGACGGATTCCCCCATGGCTTGAAGTTACAGATGACATTTGCCAGGGTGTGGATAATGGTCCATATGCACTGGGGACATTTTTTTTATTGACTTGTCTGAAGCTTCTGACACGGCAGCCCATAAAGCCTCCACTAAGTAACTTGTCTCATATTAAGAAGAGGAGGAGGAGACATAAAGCATTAGAGATCTTAATCTGTTGAGAAAAAGAGCTTTGATGGGAAGGGGAGCAAAACAGATTTCTCTTGAACTCCTTTGTAACTTTGACCTTTATGGCTTTAAAGAACTGCAGAGATTTCTCATAGGAATAAGAAATAGATGGTCTGAGTGCGATTCGAAGTTTTTCATCTATCAGATTGCTGGAAAAAAACCCCAAATATTCAGTACAGATAAGGCAGATGTACCAATGTTACAAAACTAATGAAGACAAAAACCTACAGAAAAGCCACTGTTGAGACTCCTGATCCAACTCTTCTTCTTGACAATGAAGATGTATGAGTATACTTGCTAATGCATATACTTCAATGTTCATAAATGACTTTTATGACACCCAGAATATGTGAAGCCGTTTAATAGTAAAAGGTGCCCCAACCCACACTATCTAAAATGGACTACATGTCCCTGAACCTTCTCATGAGCACCAGAAGTCATATTTGTACAAAGACTGTTGGCTACATCCATCAGAGGCAACAGTACCACCTCATTTGTAGAGCAGCTCGCTCCTGTTTCAAGATACTTGTTGCACACAACATTTGATCTTAGTGCAAACCAATGGTCATGCATCAAAACACTGCAGGTCATGGAGCTGTGATGGAGGGAAAGGGTAGTAGTCCGGCTCCCAGAGACCACAAATTCCAAGACAACAAGTTCATGCAGGTAAGAACCTGAGACATTAAGAGAAACAGATACTTAAGGAACATCCTAAGATTTTATGAGTTGCTTCAGAGCAACCAAACTGGTCTAGGAAAAGCACAGTCTGCTGCACTAGGCATTACAATGAGGAACTGAGGACACAGGTTTGACAATTCTCAGTCAAACCTGATGTGGGCCCTGGCACCATACTGTGCCTGATTAGCCTGAGGAGATTCAATCCTCCTCACACTAGGTTTGGGAGGTGGTGATCTGATTCATCACCTAAATGCCCATCAAAGTAGATGTTACTGTTGTTAGAGGAGATGATGAACGTTAAAGATATTGCCACTATCACTAACACTCAAGCTTCAGATAAGAGTGCTTCAATTAAAACCCTGAAGATATGGTAGATAATGCAGATGAGAAAATAAGCATGGAAAAAGCACATGATGATACATAGGTATGCAATGTGGAAAAGAGACAATCTACTATTAAGCTAGGCAATGAAATGACCCATGGGAAGGATAACTAGATTTGTGCATACATGTACAGCCTCTCTTTCTGCCACCAGCTTGAGATGCGAGTGGCTAACCATTCCTCTTTAGACAAACTCCTCTCACAGAATTGTAGGGGTTGGAAGGGGGAGACCATAGAGTCCAATCCCCAACCTCTCAATCTAGCCCAAGCATTGAAAAACTCTCCTGTTAAAAAACAAGTGCAACCTTCAGATGATCAGAGACTATGAAATGAAGTCTTCCAGAAAACAGAGCACACTGCATTTGTAGGTAGCAGATTTTTTTCCTGAACAACGAGACAATTTTCACCAGTTTGTATGGAAAAAGTACTCGATGTTGTTTAAGTCTAAATGCACACCGTACCCAAATAAAAGTCCATAAGCAGTTTGAGAAAGGAGGCAAAACAGTAAGGCACTAGAGAAATGTCACACTAATAAGTAATTCCTTTAAACTGAGCTATCAGAAAAAGTGCAGCTTTGAAAACTCTGAGGTTGAAGTGGATTCAACTCTTAGGAACACAGCAAAAAGTCCTACAAGAGCAATTTGGCATAGAGGAGGAAAAGATGAAACTCGGCGTTGCTTATTCTGTTGCTAAATTTCACGGCTTCTTTCAATTTTAATTTGAATTTTGTAGTGTTGACTAAATGACTTCTGCACCAGTTACAAGACAAAATGGTGAGGAAAAGAATATTTAAGCAAACAATTAGAGTGCTCATTTCTGCTAACGTCAGATTCATTCTCTTCTTCAGAGAATCAAATGGAGCTTTTCAAATTCATTTTATTCGTTCACTCGTCACTGAAGTGTGACAATCTCTTGGATAGTTTGGTACCTCCTTGATAGGTCTCTACAGAGGTACAGACCTTTAGTAGCAGGTACACTACAACAGGTCTCACAGATAGGTGTCCAGCCAGGCCTTGAGTATCTCTGCAGAAAAAGACTCCACAACCTCTCTGGGCAATCTGTTCCAGTGCTCCCTCACCCTGACTGAGACCCCTATCTTTTTTGAACTGGGGAGCCCAGAACTTGACACAGTAGTCTAAATGCAATCTCACCAAGGCAGAGTAGAGGTGGATGACCACTTCCCTCAACCTGCTGGTCATATTCTTAATGCACCCCAGGATCCCATTGCCCTTCTTGGCCACAAGGGCACACTGCTCATGGTCAACCTGTCATCCGCCAGGACAGGTCCCTCTCCTCAGAGCTCCTCTCCAGCAGCTCATCCCTTAACCTGTACTGATGCACGTGGTTATTCCTCCCCAGGTGCAAGAGTCTACACTTGCTCTTGTTAAACCTCCCTGCCCAACAGTCCAGCCTGCCCAGGTCTCGTTGAATGGTAGCACAGTCTTCAGATGTGTCAGCCAAACCTCTCTCCTAGCTTTGTATTGTCAGCAAACTGGCTGAGGGTAGACTCTACCCCTTCAATCCGCCTTGCTATCCACTCATCTATCCCACATTTTCTGTTTCATAACAAGGATGCTGTGGCAGATGGTGTCAAACAGATTCCTTATTCCAAAGGACCCTCAGCAGACTGAAGAAGGGCTGTAACATTTCCCTAGGCTGGGAAATGAAACACGTGCCTTGTTTTCTGGAATTAGTTTAAGCCATATGACGTCAAGCATGTGCTTCCAAAGCACAGCCTTGTCCTTGCCAACAGACTCAGACATTATGGACTAGAGGAAACTCACTGAATACCCTACAGCTCCAGCCCAACAGAATTGACAGGCAAGTCCTGGACTGCTGCACGCTGCACAAGTTCTATAGAGGCTGAATTCTGAGTGCTGCTGTGAACTTTATCCACATGCTTCAAGGAAATGCTTAACCTCTGCCTATGCCTTTGAATATGGGGCTCAATTCACAAGCTAGAGGCAATCTTGCAGCTTAAGCTCAAAGAAGTTGCCTAACTCCACCCTAAACATATCACATTTTCACAGAGATCCTTTCTGAGTCACTGCTGTTTTTCAATAGAGCTAAGTACTTACCCAAGAGAATCTATTAAGGTAAGACCTTGCTTTCAGCTGGAAAACATTAATTCTCTTCCAAAAAGGCACGCTGCCTTCTTGGTCATTAATACCACATCACTCTTCTGAGATGAGTGACAAGGCAGGCAAGTCACCCAGATCCCAGGCAGTATGAAAGGCTGGCTCTACAGAAAGATATCTGGAAAAAAGAAATCACTCCTCCAGTTACTGTAGCAAGAAAATCAATATTTCACTGGAAAAAGATGGTCTTTGATGCTGTCCTGCTTGGGCACCAGGTACATTAACAAAATTGAATGATGCTGACTAAAAAGCCACACATGACCTTGAACTCTAAGTGCATCAGGGCTGTGCAGAGAATTTAAGGGGTGGGGGTACAGTTGAAAAATCAAAACAAAGCTGTTGACATAGAAACAGAAGTCCTTTTTCAAGCTGTACACCGTGAATCAGAATCATTTGTTTTGTGGCCTTTCAGCAAGGAATGAAAGGCTACAGCATTCAAAGCCAAAGCATGATGCCATCCAATAATGCTGAAGACCATGCAAGGACATGATTTATACATAGCATGCAAAAGCTGCTGGATATGGGCAATGTCACCTGGAAAGGACAAGCAGTTTCTTGGGAAGTGCTCTCGCTCAGCAGCATTGTACAAGTGGAGAAGGGAATAAAGAAAAGAGACAGAATGGGCAAGGAACGCACGGACAGGAGCAAGTGGAGAAGCCTCAGCATGAGGGAGAGACTCCCCCAGTGTAGAGAACCTGGACCTCTGAGGATATAGGTTTATGTAAGCATCAATGCCAACGCAACGAGTGCTGTCCTATGCTTTTCTGGGTCAGCTCACCTGAATCCACACTGTCAACAGTTTGTGCCAACGCAGTGAGATCTGACTGAGGTTGAAACTAACCCACCAAAATGTGAAGCTCTAAACATGATGTAGCTGTCCTGCTGCACTTCTCTGTCTATGTGTACTCACCAGCTGCTTCCACGTGTTTGTACATTGCCTGGGAAGCAGGTAGTCAGTCTTGGAGCTGGGTAGCACTAAGGAACACTTCTCACCCCCATCTCAACCTGCCACACTTATGGGTCCAGCATGGAGAAAAACCATGTGAAAGAAGATGATGAATCTAGTGCAAGAATTCAGGAATTCGAAGTTTTGATGATCCGATCTTCGCATAATATATGGGAAATTAAAGGTCAACAGTAGCTGCTGATGGTGTTACAGCGTGCTGGGAATAAAGCACTGCTGCTATCAATAGCTATGTTTAGCTCACTGGAGATAGGAGACAATCTGACCTCACCCAAACTGCAAAACTTGGACTTCCAAGCTGCCAACTGCATGCATTTGCAGTCCACATTTTTTTTTTTTCCCTCTGAAAGCAGGGAAAGAGGACTGCTAGAAAATATATAGGTGCTATTGCTGAAGCAGAACGATAACAACTTTGGCCATGATTTATATAGCTAATTTCAGGATAAAGACCCATCTATTTTTAAAAAGAGGAAAAGACCACAAAATTACCTGATTTTGTATTTGTCAGTGATTACAGTTTATACTGCACAATGTTTCAATTCAGTAAGCATGCAAATAGAATATTTTATTAAAGTAACAGACAAGATGGATCTTTTCTTTTTTATGTGCCCTCCCCACTGCAATGGATTTTATCAGGTTGCAATCTGATGCGATGGCTTCTTCTCACCTGAAATGCCTGCAGGATTTTAAGACAATTATTTCCTAAAACAAACACCTGCTTCTCTATTTTAGGCCCTACTTCTAGTTTATTGCTTGCTTGTTTCATTTTAAGCCACAAAAATGATCTTTTGGTCATCTGAAAGCTTTTGGAGTCAAGAGCTCAGGAAAGAAACATCTATCATCCATATAAGATGGGAATCCTGGGATTTGCTTCTGTAATAGCAACTAAAGCAGCTTTCTGCAGCATCTACCTGTAGCCAAGCCAGTACTTTACCCTAAAAGAGGATGCTTAATATGGAGATAAACTTGAGCACGGCTACACCTAACCAGAACACCACAGCTACTGCTTGCACTCCCACTATTCCCATTTACCTGTGGGAAGCACAGTAGAAATCCACAGATACAATAAATCTCAATCCTAGCCCACACCAAGCCCTTCTCAGATGATGCTGTTCAAGGTTGAAGCAACTTCTCCTGCCACCAATAAAGGGTAATGGGGAAATGGATGACAATGTCCACAGGCTGCTGCCTCGGCTCACATCATCTGTACCACAAAAACTAGTAAGCATTCAGAAATGTTAGAGAAATAGGAAGGGAGATGCTTCCAATATTGGAGAAAGTCTGCAGTTACAAAGCAAATCTCTCTCTGAACGTTCTACCCAAGAGCAATAATATAGTATCACAGGTAGAGGTAAGCAAAGAGTCAACATTTTACTAACAAATGAGAAGGGATACATAAATTGGAGATAAGGCAGAGAGGATCTTAAGACAGCTATTCTGTTTCTGAGGGGAACACAAAGTGGGGACCAGCACAGAGATTCAAGGAGATGCAAATTTATCTGAAGTACCTGATGAGGAAAAACAACTTCAAAGAGGCATTCTGAATAGATGGATGCAAGTGGACATGATGCTTTTGACAAAGGTAGAAGAAAACATTTCATTAATCAAGATGCAGAAGAACAAGGCCTTGCAAAAAAAGGATTTCAGCAGCAGAGAGGGTTGGAGATTGACCCTCAAGAGAAAAGAAAGAGAAATAATAATTGGAAAAAGAAAATTTGTGACAGCCTAAAGACGAACACTGAAGCCCTAGACTTGCAGTCAAAACTGCATTACTAAAGCAAGGCTACCAATTCGCAACCTATCTCATATATAGGAAAAGATGGATTGGAAGATGTATATTTACTCATTTAATACTGGCATAATTAAACTAATCTACAACACCCTTTTATATCTCAAACATTACATACTTTCCTCACCAAATGTTTTATCGATTGCCCCTGTTCAAGTTTTAAGCTGTAAGAATACATACATACACATGAACATCGTTGGATAAACCACTGGAGAAGTAGTTGACATGAAGTCCCACGACTGAAACTCCTCTGAGCACGTGAACAAGCTGACACAGAGACAAGCCCACTTCCTAAAATTGCCCATTATACTGCTTAATGAATTAGTGTTTTGTACTACTCATCTTTATTCCTATGATGGCAAACAGGAACCTCCACATCCCCGTGCCTTTTCTTTTTAAATACCATTTAAAGAAACCAGCTTTCCTCTTCCTTTATTAATTTTACAGCCCACGTGACAAACACAATATTCACAAGTTATGCTGGTTTTTTTTCTGCCATGTACTCAATGAAATTAGTAAACAAGATCAGTTGAAACTGACGGAAAAGAAAAAATCTTCCTGTCATAACACATTAAACAGGAGAGTGCCTACTTTCATACTCACTATAGAGTAAAATAAACTAATTTCTTTGCTCTGAATTTTTAACTTGAGAAATAAAACCAGCTTTTAAGATCCCTCTTTTTTGGTTAATTTCACACGGCATTTTTTCGCTCATATTTACTGCTGAAAGATCAATTAAAATTCCTTTGTGGGAAATCATTCCCATCAGTACAATTAGTCCACATAATTGCTCCAGCAACCACGGTTAAACATTCGTTTTACTTTTTATTTAGATTTAATTACCAAGCACCAAGAAGATGCCTCCCTCCTATGCATTCTTCCCTACCTTGAATACTATTTTACCCTCAGCTACCTCAAGTTCAAAAATGCACACAGAATCATAGAATCACTCAGGTTGGAATAGACCTTAAAGATGACTGAGTCCAACCACGACCCAACCACACTGCCCTAACAACCCTCTGCTAAATCATGTCCCTGAGCACCACATCCAAACAGTTTTTAAACACATTTAGGGATGGTGACTCCACCACCTCCCTGGGAGCCTATTCCAGTGCATAACAACTTTTTCTGTTAAGAAGTGTTTCCTGATATCCACCCTAAACTTCCCCTGGTGCAACTGAAGGCCATTTCCCCTCGTCCTGCCACTGTCACCAGTGAGAAGAGACCAAATTTGCTCTCGCTGTAAGCACCTTTTAGATATTTGAAGAGGGCAATAAGGTCTCCCCTCAGCCTCCAGTCTAAACAGCCCCAGTTCCTTCAGTCTCTCCTCGTAGGGCACATTCTCCAAGCCCTTCATAGCCTTGCTGCCCTTCTTTGGGCATGTAGTCACCTGAAGCTTCCAGTCAACTCCCAGTGTCCACTAATGCCTCTTTCCCCAAATAACTTACTGAAGACGAGATTAACTGTGGTTCATTAGGCATAAGCGTGGCCTGATGGACACAGACACACAATCTGCTTTCATCCTCTGTGTCCTACAGCTCCGAAAACCTTCATAGATTTATCTGTGTCTTATCTGCTCCCGTCTTTCAGGTGGAAAAGAATCCCAGTCCCCGATTTATCAGGAAGAATTCTGCTTCATGGTGCTGTTACGTATCTATTTTAATCAGTAGCGGATCCATTTGGAGCTAGTGCTCTCATCGTTCCCTAGAGCCTTTCACAGATAGCCCCTTTCATTCAAATGCTGCTAGTAGGTATTGTAATTCAATTCTATTCTTGCATGTAATTCACTAACCTTCAGCAAGATGCCTGTCAAGCAAGTCAATATTTTACACTCCAACTTGAATCCATTTTTTGCAGTGTATCAAAATGCAAATGTATTTTTTCCTCCTAAGAGTCAGTCTAGGTAGAACCAATCTGGGAACTGGAGCACCTCAAGAAAATCGTAAACTAGTTGTTGCAAGACTGCAACCAACATATCTCCCAAAGTCCAGAGATAACAAGTATCATCAGAACATCTAGTTACAAGCACATTAAAACCCTCTGAGGAGAGAGGAAATGCAGAGTTGGTTAAACATTTATAGGTACCTCTAAGTTTCAATTGCTGCATGCATAGCACAATACAGTTTCCTCCTGAAGTGATACCCGCTCTGCTTTCCAGTCTTCGTACAAACACCAAAATCTATTTAACCTAAGAAAATAGAAGTCTCATCGTGCCTTTCCCAGTGACATCAATAAATTCGCAAAACCATTAACAGATATGCTTTACTCAACCTAGGAAAACACCAACCCATGCACAGGGATCGTAGCTGCAGCTAGGGGAAACGCACAGTCATTGTTTTACAGCATGCCTCAGGTAAAACCAGTTAAAACTCCCAGTATGGCTTTCTACTACTTATAAGCAATGCTGTAAATTTGAAAGAACAACTATCACCACGTTAACCTTCCTTCAAGTCTCGCAAAGCTGAGATTTGCTTGGTTGCCTCAGCTATCTCAATATAACACATTGCTATACCCACACAAATTAAAAAGTCAGGCTGCAGGAAGGAGTTGACACTCGGGTATCATGACGCCTTCTGGGTGAATGCACACTTGAAAAACCTTATTCAGAGGCATTTTATAACAGCAAAGACACTACACTTTTAAGAACAGCGGCCAACCTCAAGAAATAAGAAGCTTAAAGGAAGGAAGAAACAATATCTCTTTGCCCAAAGATCCTTTCACCTACCTGCACAGCCAAAAGCTAGGTGATACCTAGAGGAGGGGCTGAATTTGACACAACACACGTTTGCCTTGGCTTCAATGCTTGCTACGGAGTTGTCCAAATTGGTAGACCACAGTTTCACTAGGGAAACAGAAAAAGAAGTTAGTAAGCAAAAACACCCAACTGAATCTGAAAAGAATAGAATCTCATTCATAATTAAGATTATGAACAAGCTCATTTACTAAGATGTGTTAACAGTTAGAAATGGTCAGACTGTATACCAATGGCTACTGAGCCCAACGACTTTCCCAGGTACATCAGTGCTCCACTCATCCCCATACACTCAGGAGATGCTAAAGGTCCACGTCCCACACAGGTGATGGATGTGGAACAGACGACTCCCTGTATGTTATAACCTCAGTATTAGATCACATGACTGCAGATCCATAAAACTATGAGCAGGAAGGTTTATATCCCTTTTGTTCTTTGTTCCCTTGCTGAGAAGTACAGAACTCCATGCTCCAAGGCAGAATTGCTTTGCACTTACTAAATGCACCTAATTGTATGCTTAAACACAAGCGAGTAAGAACAACTTGTTTTATTCTCAAGAAACTGGCACAGACAGAAAAGAAATCAGTATGCTAGCTTCCTATGATGATATATTTCCTTGGTACAAAGAACTCTACTGTTTCTCAACACTGCTGTGTGAACACTGATTAAACTACGTTGTACAGAACAAGCTCTTCCCCAAAAGTATGACAGTGCTTCACAGGAAGATCAACAGAAAACACCAGTGGCTTTTCAAAATTTAGCTTTCCCCACTCTCCACAAAAACATCAAGCATCATTTAACCTTAAAAATGAAGTGTTAGGTGCACCCCACGTCGTCAGTCTTAGTCTTAAAAAACAGAATTGCAGAACAGCTTGAGTTTGGAGGGATCTTAAAGTAGTTGCAATGCCCCTGTAGGGCTGCCACCCATCAGGTTTAGGCTGCCCAGGACCCCATCTGTCCCTGCCTTGAGCACCATCAGGGATGGGACACCCACAGCTTCTCCAGGCAGCCTGTGCCAGCACCATACCATCACCCTATGAACTATTTCTTCTTTGTATCTAATCTAAATCCACCCTCTTTTAGTTTAAAGTCCATTTAAAGCCCCACTGCCTTATTCCTACATGCCCTTACAAAAAGTCCTTCCCTAGACTTCCTGTGGGCCCCCCTTTACATATTGGAAGGTCGCAATGAGGTATCCCTGGAGCCTTCTCCTTGCTCAACAAACCCAACTCCCTCAACCTTTCTGCACAGGAGAAGTGTGCCTCTTTGCAGCACTCTTCTGGTCTTGCTCCAACAGCTCTGCATCCTTGTGCTGGGGGCCCCAGACATGGATGCCGTACTCCAGATGAAATACCACAAGGGCAAAGCAAAAGGGGACAGTCACCTCCCTCACACTGACTGATGACCATGCTGCATTTGGTGGAGTTGAAGATGCAGCTGGCAAATGTACACCACTGGCAAAGGTACAGATGCCCTTGGTGCAGCATACCAGCATCAGCAAGGTTCAGACTTGAACGTTCTCCCTTTCCCCTTTTCTTGAGCAAGTTGGGCTGTACTTGAGCATCACAAACAGTGTCCTAAGGCATAGCAAGCTAAAGCCAAGAGCTGAGCACGCAGGAGCCATGCAAAGGCTTAATCTCTTTAACAGCTTCAAGAGCTGGTTTGGCTTCTTCAGATCTGTGTCCATCTCTGCCATCTTTTAACAGAAAGCTTGCTTTGGAGGTGAAGGAGTGAGTAAAAATGGCAAAGAAGAGTAGGAATCTTGTTTCCCACTACAGACAATAAATTAATGAAATAAACAGTCTTGTGGTATGTCCCTTCCACCTGCACATCGCTCCTCTGTACTTTCTTCTGGTCATTCATTCCCTGGAGCTCTGAAGGAAAAGCAAGGCTTCTGTGTGAATTATCCTAAGGAGTCAAGGAAAAGAAGGAATGCTGGCAGGTTCTTTTCAGTGCAGTACCTACTTTTTAATGGTACTGCTATTAATGAAAAGCCGATCATACCTTGGAGAATGGCTTCTGGAATAGAGGAAATACATGACTGCTCAGAGCACATCAACAAATCATTTTCAAATACAGCACTATGTTGGCATCTGACAGCTGCCTGGAACCATTACAAGGCAGTGAGAAGACACCAAAAACACAAACACTGATGCATACTGAATTTATGTAAAGCCATTACATTAAATTCAATGAAAACAGCACCCACACTGTTGTTGGTTTTCAGAAATAAAATCTATCCTTCTTTACTTCAGCGATAATCTTCACCTTAAACATCTAACCACATTTACAGATAGAGCAAACAGCCTTCCAAGCATGGCTTAAGATGCTCCTTTATCCCCAAAATCATACTGGAAGATATACCTCCTCCACTGTGTTTCATACTGGGGGACAGAAGAGAAGGACCAAGCTAGGAAAGATAATTTTGCACTGTAATGTAACACTGGTATTTTGCTTTAATGAGCAGACATCAAGATATATGCACTCTAAGTTGCGGTGGCAGTAGAGGACTCCACATTTATGAATGTGACAGTATAGGAAGCAAATGCTGCAATTATAGACAACACTGATGGCAGGCAACACTGCTTAAACTTGAGGGATGCAGGAAAGTTAAATGTGCTCACAAATTAGAGTTATGTTCTTCCCAAACCTAGGAGTAAAAGCAAACAGACTCATCTTGAAGCCTTCCAGCTGTATACTGACATTTAAAGCAGCATCCAAAGTGGCCAAGTCCCTTCTGGAAACCACCTCTACCAAATGGCCATTTGGTCTCAGCTGTGATGCAGAAGTGATGTGGGGGCTATGCTTCAGCTTTGGTTTTTTTTCATTCAAGTCTTCAGGTCACATTGCACAGCCATTCATCTAGTGAAGAGTCAACCTGTGTGTTCAAAGCCATCGTAATATTCGTTACAACTGACAGATGCAGATTAGAGTCTGCAGCAGTTTCTGTGATCTGGCTGCCGTGGGATGTACTAGGCTCCAATTATATCTTAGTCAGTGCCATAAAAAAAGGATATACGCAACGTGTAGCAACACATAATGAAAGTTGTCAAGTTCTACCTGGAACTGTCCATTATTTTTTCATAAGGAACTGACAGTTTAATAAAGTGTAATTCGTAAGGGTTTATTTACTGTAGCTTTCAGCACTGGGGTCGAGGCAGTAATTATACAATACACAGATGTCTTTATCACTTAGAATTGTGCAGATGAGGCAAGCAACCATCTGAGATTGACTTTTTACAACGTGTGTTCTCAAAGCACGTTTCCTAGTAGTGCTGCTACTGCCAGCCAAGTGTCCACTCCTTACCACACACGAAAGAAGATGCCTCTGAAGCAGCCTTCTCCACTTAAGATGGTTACATCTTTTTAGGACCCAAATCTGTCAGTTTATAAATTAATCTTCTGTAGACCAAACGCTAATTAATAAAGGAGGTGGGAGTCTGTACTGCAATAGCTGAAGGGGCCGATGTATGCAATCAGCACACTGATGGTAAGGTCAGGAGCATGATATAAACTCCTGCCTGTTACCAGGCAATGACTGTGAGGTATTCCTCCTTCAGCACAGAAAGTTTAAGACTGTCAGTCAGGTATTTGGGTTGCCACTTTAACTATCAGCATCATCTTGACCTTTTGAGGCACTCCCAGTTGAATACAATGGCCCTCAAAGCTCCAGGAAGTTATTGAACTGCTATTAGCCAGGAAAGCGAACAAGCTGAAAGTTCAACCTGATATTTTAAGAGCTGTAAACACCTAAAATTCCTTTGAGAGTCAGTAGAAACTGAAGGAGCTAAGTATCATTAAAACTGAAGCACCAAACCAGCCTCTGATATCCTCACCACACTGGGAACACACTCTGACCTGCAGTTCTCAGTACCCTTCCACTAGGCCAACTCAGTGCATCTGTGTTGTCCACAACTGGTCACAACCTCAGTGAAGACTTAAGCTCTACCTACATGGCACCAGGCAATATTTTGCTCTCGCTATCTCATTCGCTAACTTCATTCTGGCCATTAAGCTACATTCCCAGCCCAGAACTGATAGCAGTGCTGGGTTAACAAAGAGATGCAAGCCTGCACTAGCTCCAGCACTACCCAGTACTTCAATATCAACTGTACGCTGTCACGAAATTAAATGATCTCTGCTCAAAGAGCAGAGCTTCACCCTTTCCTACTTACGTGAGAATCATCGCTCCTGCCATTATTATGCATATAAAAGAGCTGAAATTAAGACCATGCAATTTCCCTAGGCTGCTTGTAGCACAAGTAAACACTAATTTTGCTGACTGCTATCTAGGTGGCATGCACCTTCGGGTCTCTATAGACATACTCAACTACCTTTGCCCCTTTAAAAGGGAAGTGCATGACAGTCATAGACAAAATGAGGTTTTCATGCACATGGTAGCTATTTCAAGTACGTTAATGCTTTTATGCTCTCATTACATACTATTAAAGCACAAAGATCTTCCACAAACAAGCATCCTGGATTATGTTCATCTAATGAAGAGGCTGATGCAGGACCCAAGACCCGAAGATGTTGTTTCCTATTGTATCAGAAGCATTTTATCCTTAGTGACACTTCATTCATTAGCATCCTCTTTGCTGCATCCGAGCCCTGGCAGAGACGGTTGTGAAACACCGACAACAGGATTATTAATCTAAAATCTCCTTTCCCAAAACATACCTGCTGAGGATACAGAGTGCTTTAAAAATTAGCCTCTAACTTGAAAAGACTGAGAAGAGACAGGCAGATACACAGGCAAGCAGAAAGAACTGGCTAAGCTGTCACTTTATTGCTAGCTTGTCCTGAATGCTTGACAGAAAAATTTTACACCCATGCTTTCTGGAGAAAAATGGAGAGATTAGTTCCAATTGTTCTGGTCACACCAATATCTATCAACATTGAAATTTCTGGTTAGAAAGCCCAGTGTGGCCTCACTCAAGCAGAGAAGTAAAAGAGAGAAGGAAGGGTATGTAGCTCCTGTATAGCCCACCAGGAAACTGCACCTGGCCACCTTAACACATAACACTGTTCTGGCCAGCTCTGGGTAAGTACTCATTAAGGTAAGCAGAAAGACAACAACAGAAGTTACACAGATTTATGGCTGAAGACAACTCATAGGTGTTACCTTGTCCTCAAATTTAACCCTTTTTATGTGAAATGGAAGTTGGGCACCGATGACAGTTTAATCTGGATGTTTGCTACTACTGTTTTGTAGCTGAAAGGCTTAAAAGCAGTGCTTATTTCTAACACTCACACAGGACTCCATTTATTTGCTGGTCTTGTATGCAAATCACAGGCTAACAGTGGTGGAGGTAAAATGCTCCAGCCCAGTCCTATTCACAAAAAAAACCTCACCAGTATACCTTCAAAAGACCTTTATGGATTGAAATGTAACTTTTTTGTGGATCTGCAGACTTTATTACAATAATTTCTAAGTAAACACCACTCTTAAAGATTATTACTGAAGAAGTGAACTGTCAAGTTAGAGACAAGAGCTCTGCCTGCAGCTGGCTTTCCAGAACTGGACAACTTGTTAGCACGCTAATAAATGCGTGTCTACCTGGTAGATAATGCACAGCATGAGTGGGGAGCAGAGTGATGGAAAGGTAGGTAATTCACAGGGTGAATGTTCACACTGCACTTAGGCAGACACAAAGCACTCCTGACTTTCAACCAAAAGGGGGCAAGTATAAAAAAAATATATTAAAAAACACCTTAAATGTAAAATAATCATTATAGCTACATTTTCTAAATAAAACTGTCAACGACATGAACAGCATCAAATGCATTTATACACTAATATAGCTTTCTTTCAAAACAGCATTTAAAAGCATTTTAGAGGTTTTCCATGTTTAATGGCTGTGTAAAATTCATCATTTCAAAGCAAACCATGAACAGCTCTGACCAGGGCTCTGTTAGCTTATCCAGCAGAGTTCATCTCCATCCTACAAAAACGACTCCAAAGTTCTTTTTGCTTGATAAACAGTTTGATATTGTAAACACATTAGAGATAAAATCTTTCTTATTAGGGATGAAGAATGTTACAAATGCTACACACACCTCAGTGCTACCTTCTTCTTTAGATGCTTCCTGTATCTTCTCAGAAGAGGAACATTTACCCAGCAGGTAGGCTGGGAAAGAGTTGCCTTAAGGGCTCTCCAAAAACTCTATGACAAATGGACCTTTGAGTGCAGAAAGTTGAGAGTTGCTCCCAACACTCCCATTGAGTCTGCTGCCCGATTCCAATAAGCTCTGAAAAACACCCTGCACGTTGCAAAGGAGGGACACTTCTTGTTGTGCAGGACATTTAATGTTGAGAACTATTGGTAAAAATGCTGCTGTTCAACATCAGCTTTTCGCCTGACAACTTAATTCTTGGAACATAAATACATGCTGTTTCTTTGAAAGGCCCCCAAGGCTTTAACTCAACAAGCTTAACTGATGTTAAAACACATTTAGTTTTGTTTAGTGTTCTGGAAGATGGTAGCTAGAGAGTATGTTACCCCAGAACTGAATGTCACACTAAGAAATCTTAATTCCAGCAAAGGCTCTCACTCTAAGTTCTGAACAGTTTGGTGGTATCTTGACATGTTAACACATCAACAATTCTGAAGGCAGCTGAGGAACAGGTACTTGAAATATCACATTTCTGTTCCTCAAAGGGAATACAGAAAGTGCAAGTCTTCTGCACAGAGACAGAGGAAAAAAAAATAATACCTTTTGCATCATCAGAGCCTGAAGCTAATAGCTTTGGGTCCATCAAGTTAAAGTCAACACTCCAGCACCTTTTCTCATGCTCCTGTTTAGAGAAAAAAGAGAGAAATATTTCGAGGCAGTGAGCTGTAATCTGATCAAACAGTGAAAGAAAAATGCATGCTGTTTGGTATAAATTGTCAGGATACTACTGGCCCTTCTGGCGGTTTCTCAAACTTTTCTCTCAGTCAGACCAACATTTATAGTACGCTAGACATAGCTTGAAAGAAGTCAACAGCAGAACAGCAATTTTAAGAACTAAAACTGATTCTTTTTTTCAAATTTGAGCTTTAAATTTGAATCAATTATGATTTCAAGAAACATATGTTAAAGATCTATTTTCCCAATGCATGCTGTTAATTATTCTGGCAGAATACAGCTTTGTCTCTCAATACTGATTAAGATGTCTGTCCAATCCTGTGTTTTTCCACTCCAACATATACTTTCAAGCCCACATACAAAACACAGAAGAGCTGTATTTGTTATGCTGACATATCGCGTGTGGAATCGAAAGCACTGAATGAAACCTGAAATTCGGTCAAACCCTTTGTTTAAAGCCTTTAAACAAGCTAGCAAGAAGATAACATGAAAAGCTCGCCAGGATGAAGTCACTAAAGGATTTCTAATACACGTGAGGCAGATGTCAGTGTGCATGCCTTTATCTCTGTAAATCTACAATAAAAATGCAAGTGATCCGATTGGAAGCAAAATTAGTTTGTTTCAACACAAGCAACAGCTGGGTCCTCTCCAGGCTCATTACTTAGCCTCCAAGAAATACAAAATGTATTTGTGAGGAAAACAGACGAGATTTATTTTGTCCAGTATTGTTTCTTTTTAACTGATGTACGTACAGGATTAATGAAAACAAACACAGAAAATGATTAAAACACAATGGAAAGGTAAGGAAAGCCTGAAGTAGGAATTAAAACTTAGGTTGAACTGCCAAGAAAGAAGAACTGAAGGCAGTTCGTTCATTGTTGCAGACCAGTTTGAATGCAGTATTCTACCTACACACCACACTGCAGCACTTCCAACCTCTCACCAAACAGGTCACCTTTACTTTCAACCTCTTTGTTCTGACTGAGAGGCTCTCAGATCCATTAAATGAAAACACAGTGCTCAAATCGCATGCAAAGAGAAAATACCAGAAAGTTATCACAAAACAGTTTTCACTGTTGAACTCAGTCCACACATGCACACGCTGCTCTGCTGAATACAGGACTGCATTGGGAAGCCTTCTGCCTACAGTTCCATTCTCCTATGCTTAACACATCTATCTTCATTCTGCTCCTCTGCTTTACAAACACCCGTAACAGTAATCACTGCAGGATTTTACAAAAGGCCTTTGACAAAGACAGACGTGGAACAGCTATGGAGAGAGCCAGACAAAGGTTTCCAAAGAAGGGTGAAACAAATACATTCCAGGAACTCGTTCCCCCATGTGCAGACTTCCTACCTAGAAGCAGCAGCAAGAGTAGTGGCAAGAAAACATCATCTGCCACATGACTGTGACAAAAAGACAGAGCTGCCTCGCTCAGAGGACTACAGCTCAATAATGCTGCACGGATAAGACATCTGTCAAACAGAAGCAGTATCTATTTCACCTAGTGCTGGACTTCAAGCAGCATCTCAGACTGAACACCATTTCCCCTGAGGAGCGTTGCTCGCTGATTACACCTTACCTGGTAGACCTTGGATCTTTGTCCTGTGAACCCATCCCACAGGATGACTGTGCCTTCATAGTCACTGCTGGCTAGCAGGTTCTTGTGGTAACTACTCCAGCTGATACAGCTTTAAAACAATAAAAAATAAAGAGCCAGGTCAGTTTTACATTCAGTCATACCTTGCAATACGTCAGGAGATTAGGCTTTAAAATCATGCAGCACTTGATGATCCTGAAGGTCTTTTCCAACCCAGATGACTCTGTGATTCATTCAGTCATGCCACTGAAACACACTTGAGAAAAGACAAAACCAAAAGCTGCCAGAAACAACAAACCTTCCTCCACAAGCTAGGAGGAAAGCTTCACATAGGAGTGAGTGACAGAGTGATATCACTTAAGCAAGCAGAGTGCTAGGATTTGAGTTATTTATTTTCTGGATATATTCACCTCTAATGTTGCTTTAAATCCTCAAAAACTCCCTGAGTTCAGTGTTTGATGACCTAACCTCCTGCCAATAGCTACTACTTCATTATTACTACACAGGTAACCTCCTACCTAAGGGAAGCTATAGATGCAAAGCATAGGGCTGCACGGAAGGCAAAACAGCCTTGCTCCCTGGCACATGATGTAGTTCTGTATGCATGCACCTATGCACATAAGCCTGTGACTTCTGGAAAAGTATTTCCAAATATCAGCAAATGTGGAAAGCCCACTTCCTATCCAGAAGAAAACAGCAGTTTGTTTGCTACAGGCCGTTCAGGAGATGCTGCTGACCGGGAAGTGCACTGCATGGGTTTATATTTTACCTGAATCAAGTAGGCATAAAGGCTAAATGACAATTCCACTGGCAAACTAACCACTAGCAGACAAAACAAGACCAACAATACTGCCAAGTCACATTCACATCGCTCTGGCACCATGCCTCTGCTCTGCCTCCTGAAAATGTGACAGAGGTAAGCAAATTTGTAATACTTGTTCACCAATTTTTGGACCATCTGGCACAAAAGCATGCCAGTTGGTATCAACTGCGATGCATGTAGCAGAAACTGAACTGACAGAGCCAACTCGTGCAGGTCATCAAACCGCTCTGACACAGTTAACTAGATTAGGGCAGCCTTGGGACGAAGTTTTAACCAACAACATAGCTAAAAGGCCAGGATTCCATAGCTTTTTAGTCACCCTTTGATTAGTGCAGCAGCACTTTGAAATACAATGTAGACACATGGAATCACTTGGGAGTGCTTTACCTTGGTGAATTCTTGGTTCTGCTGTGCACTTGTATCCTGTTTTCCTCAGGAAAGGCACTTGAATAGGGGAAAATCCTTTTCCTTTGACAAGGCAGTTTAAAAATATAAACACCATTGTTCTTTGATTAGCAAGCAGCTCTGGTGCCTACTCTTGACCACGCTGGGATTTACTGGGGGTGTCAATTTTAAAACTACAAGGGGACTGCAAGTATCAACTGCTAATCTCAGCTGACTATTTAACTGTAGCACCAACAAGTTTATTTGAGTAACGGTGAAGCAAGAAACCCAGCTGGTTTCTAAGACAAATTGAAAGAAATACATGAAAGAAATAGCGTGCTGTCAGTGCTTGCATCAACAGGAAACCTCACTGGGCAACCCAAGCCTTCTAGCTCCGACTTGCTCTTCCATACACATTAATTTAACTTAAAATGAGACCAAACCATCCAACAGAACCAGTTTTCAACACATCTCTCACGTATGTTCAGAGAAAGCTTTCAGGACTCTCCTTCCCCAGCACGTTACTGGAAGCTTCCTTTAGCACGGCTGCACTCCTTGTACTCACCTCTATCAATGCACAGCCTTTTCTCACCCTTGCACATTCATTTCTTGTAACAGCCATCTACTGTTTGCAAAATTTCACGTTCAGAAATGTGAAAGCCTGCCTTACTCAATACAAATCATTACCTTGTACCACCAGGTGCAAAGAGTAGGGTTGAGGTGATACAGCTGAGGCAATGCTTTTCCCGAATAAGTCATTAATTAGAAAGCGTGTCTTCTGCCCTTGTAGGTACTGTCCCCAAATGTATCATTAAGGAGACATCATTATGTCGATGCTACCACCTCTGGGTGCTCACAGAAAGGCAAGTCTTGAGTTGGTGATTTACCTGAAGAGGATGAAGTGGCTCCCTGTGGACTAAATGCAGCTGGCAGGCACTGCCCACCAAGGGCTGCAGCAGTCCAGAGATAACTGTGTCTGACATCTGGAGTCCTGCTACCAGGTGACCACTGATGAAAGCAGCAGCAGCACAAGGCCCTGGGCTGGGAGCAGCCTCCAAGCACTGGCAGGGGGGCAGACACTGCGCCAGACAGTATCTGTTTAAACCCATTCCTTCCATCAACTTATCACCATTCAAGTCAGTGCTGCAAGGAGACAGCTTAAGAATAACACATCTAAGTTTAGCCATCATAGAAGAGCAGAAAGAATACAGCACAGGGCCAAATATCTGAAAATGCACTCTTCCATCCAGACAGCTTTGAGAGCACATCAGACAGGCAGCATCAGCAGGAGGAGAGAAAGGCACACGGGCTGGTGCCAGCCTGGCTGGTTAGAAATGAACTATGAAGAGGGTAACTGTATAACTGCATCTTGCAAATAATAAAAATAATAATAAAAATCATCCCTAACGATGAAAGTTTGTAATCACTGAGTAGGTAGAAAAATATAAAGGTCAGTTTAGCAGGGCTGTCTGAGATGCACTAGCCCTAAGAATGCCTAACGACGTAAGGAATGTCAGGCTTGTAGGAAGAAGTAATACATTATCAGAGCAATCAATAGAAACAGAATAAAATGAAGGGTTTCTGCGCCCCAAAGCACGTCCATTAGGTCTGGCACAGCAAAGACCAAGCTAACTGTTCTGCACCACTTACCCTGCTGGCGTTAACAAGGGGTTAACGCTCACTTGGAAACCGTTTGTAGATAGACTGAGAGGGAAAACAGGCACTGACAGGTGAAAAATGTTTTGGGATTTGCAGTGACTAAGTGGTTCAATTAACACCTTTTAAGTCACATACACCATAAATCTTTCATTTTTAAGGAATGTGATTAAAGGATCATAATAAGACAAAGACAATCTTGTTCCACCTCTCTGCTTTAATTCTCCCCCCATCGCCATCCAACTCTCTTTACAAAGTCTGAAATCAGAGCATTCTCCTTGACATTGTAGTACTCCAGCTCCTTTGTAATTTAAAGCCTCAAAAGTAACTTTTTTAGAGCACAATTCAGGGTTGGAACAGATAGAGGACAGCTTCTCCAGGTAAAGGACACTTTTTACCTAATTGCTCCTTGTATTAAAATAAAGGCTGCAAAGAGAGGAAGAACAAGCTGTTCTGAGAACACCTACAGCTCTCCCCTCCACGTGGCTTCTCTGGGATCTACAAAGGGTTGGGATGGTACTGCAGATGGTACTGGGGAAGGGCCGATCCTTTTGCCACACCCAATGCAGGCAGTTTTGTAGAAACTTCAACGACCTTTTATCTTCTTGGGATCCTGTAACATGTTACCATAGGTAACAAACTGAGTAAGACTTAGAAATGCATGGGTGAGCAAGATGGAGACTGCAAAAGGAAAGGGCAAAGGGGAGATGGACCAAAAATGCAGCTTACTCAGTCCTCAGGTGAGTTAAGCACAAAAAACCCAAGAGTATATAGAAATGACCTTTTCTAGACAACCTTTGGATGGCCTGCAGCCATGTACAGGGGAAAAATTGAAATGTGGAGGCTATGATGTATGATACAAAAGATAGACACCTAGGGCTGAGATAATGCATAATTAATAGGGGGGCTGTGAAGGTCATCTTTTATTTTAAATACTAGTGGCCATACTTGTCAGTTTTCCCTTTGTTCTTTCGACCACAAACAGTGCAACGGTTGCACCGAAGGTTTACTTTGCTGTAATTTATGACAGCTTTCTTTCCAAGAGATTAGCTAGGAGAAACTTGCTGAGAAGGTCTCACTGAAAGCTAATTATCCCCTGCTGAAGCACTCTCCTAACCTTGGCATCTGGTCTGGACACACAGAAATCCTGACCCTGTGGAGATTTATGCTCACTTTGTTCAGTGACACGAGTGGGCGGCTCAGTGAGTGCTGTCAGTTGTGCTGATGTTTCTTTCATGAGCCAATGTTTTTATGGCTGAAATGTCTCAAATCTACGATGAAGTTACCAGGTGTCAACTGGTCCTCTGGCAGCGAGCAAAACATAGCTGAAGCTTTTAATAAGGCACAAACTACTTGTGGGCTGACTTGCTTTTGAGTGCCAAACATATCAGATCCAGTCTACTGCCACCGGTGAACTAATGCCCAGTAATTAACCTCCCAGAGAGGTTGTGGATGCCCCATTCCCTGGAGGCATTCAAGGTAAAGCTGGATGTGGCTCTGGGCAGCCTGCTCTAGTGGTTGCTGACCCTGCCCACAGTAGGGGGGGTTAAAACTCGGTGATCTTTGAGGTCCTTTTCTAACCCAGGCCGATCTATGACTCCATTCTGTGACTATTTTAGGACAGAAATGCTTTTAAAGGAATGATCTGCTACTGCAAGGACCATCCCTGTGAGCAACAACACTACTCAAATACTTCAGAGACATAAGAGAATTAGAGGATCATAGTAAATATTAAAACCAGATTTTTTTTTCTTCTAATCAATCCAAAGAAAGTCCCTCGAGGGGTTAAGAGAAAAATACATTTAAAGAAAAACACCCCTTCATCTTACTGCAAAATAAGGCAGTTACCCTTAAAGCTGGAATTAATGGAAGTCGGATGTGTATTTTCTTGTAACTTGTTTTCTGCAGCAGAAATATACATGCCCAACAACCATTCTCGAAGTTTTTCCAGCATAAACAAAGATCACAGCTCTCCGAAGAGCCTACTAAGCTGAAAAAACACCACACTGAGTTTTTTGCTTAATTTAAGCTTAATGGTGGGGACTGAACGCCACTTTAAAAATTGACAGTAATATGGCTGCAAACTGCTATTAGGCTAGAGCAGTCGTGCATTTGATTTATTGACACCCAAAAAATGGGAACAATAAAACACTAGAAGCCTGCTAAAGAAAAAAACCAACAAACCAATGACCAAGCTTTTACTGCAGTTGACTAAATAGATGCAGCCGATTTGGACGGCTTGTGGTAACATCTATCACTGAAGTACAGATGCTGCAAACACACAGTGGTGAGCACGCTGAATATTAAACATGCATTTCAGAAGTGTGTTTACCTAGCCACGCACACACATCACCTACTATGGATTAATGAGGCCTAAAGCCAATTTCTTTTACCCGGAACACTAGCCTTCTTCCTGCTGCAAACTATGGCAAAGCAACCATTCTGCCTGCTGGATGAATCACACGGGAGCTGTGCTTGCTGCTCAACCCACTCTGGTCCTCTCCCACCTCCACTGCTCGGAGGGAGCTACAGATTACCACCTGCCATAGCTGGGACACAGCAAATCATAATTAGCTCACACAGTGCTGTTTATAGCTCCTGCACAATGCCAGGATTTGTTTCTTGTGCTGAAGCTATGAATCTGTAAATGGGATTTTTATGAGGATTTATGTGTCATCTTGTGTTTTTCCTGGAAGCTTCTGCCTCTGCCGTTCCCGGGGGATGCGACGCGCGTTTACCAGAAAACTGACACACCAGCTTCCTTCCCCATTCTTAAAAATAAAGATCAGAAAAAGCTCAGCAGCCGATGAAAAAGGGACACATTAAAGAAGCAGGTGGGTGTAAAAGAGGGGGTTGGAAAAGAGGAAGAGAGGCTCGGGTGCAGGCGGTGCCAGGGCTCTGTTCCAAGCAGGCCTACGATCCATCACCGCCCAGTGCGACCCGAGCTTGCAGTGGGCACCCAAGCTGGCAGTGCTGGTTCCAGCTTCAAACCAGGGCTGCTCTTCTCCTCTCTTCCCACTTTCCTTCACCTTCCCCTCTGCAGCTGCTCCAGGACAGCAGGCCTGGCCCCAGGCCAAGCTAGGCCTTGCCCCTGCTGTCACTTGTCAGCTCAATGAAAGCCTGCCTGAGCCTCTGCTCCCCCAGAGCTGAGTCACTGGTGTTAAGCTAATGATTTATGTCCCAGCATCATCGCCTCGAACAAGGTTAACCAGGATCGATTTAGGGTGAGCTTCCCATGACGTGGATTTGGAGAGAGAAACCGCCTGCGGACAGACAGCCCTGGTACAGCTCATGGAGGGAAAGGACGTTACGAGCTGTGCAGCTGTCTGCAAGATCACCATTATACCAGTGGCTTTTTTTGTTGGTTTTTTTAAATGGCCTGCTAAAACCAGCTGGGTCACAAAGCTTCCCACAAGGCAGCCTGACAGCAAATGGATTTTGCAATGGCAGCACCATGACGGAGCACCCCAAATCCATCCAAGAGAGGTGCCACCCACACAGTGCTGCAGAGATACATTTGTTCCTGGTAATAGAAAGGCATTAGTGAGGAGCTAGAATAAGCCTTTGGATGATGCCGTATTTCCACCCAAATTAAGATAAAACAGCCTTAAGCCAAGGCTTTTTTTTTCTTTTTTTTTAAACTATAATGCAGGCACAATTTCAGCATACTGCAATATTCTGTAATGAGATTACAGTCTTCCTTCCTATATAACTTCTCCCTCAAGCTACATCACTTCGGAATAGCAAATTATTATACTGTTTTACACTGTGACAGAGAGCCCCAGGACCAGTGACTGGCAGCACAGCTAATGGATATAGCAAGGATGCATGTGACTGACAGCCTAACTTTATTTGTCAAAACCAAAAGCACCCACATGCTGAAGGATGGTTGATATAATGTGAAGGTGCCAATGGAAAAAAAAAAAAAAAGAAAAGAACATTTCTTGGGAGGAATGAGAGAAACTAGGGCAGGCAAATGAATGAAGAGGACCTTGTCCATCTCTGCTGAGGCAGTGTCAGAGGACAATACATTTGCAGTGTCACATATATATAAGTATGTATGTGTACATGCATAAGATTGGAGAAAGAGAAGAAACACTGAATGCAAGTAGTGTCTTGTCTGGAGCACAAAGCTGACAAGAGTAACATCAGTGAATGTGCTAATGCAGCTCTCCTCACCAGTGGCTGCCAGGGAAGGGAGAACAAACAATTACCTAATGCCTGGCAGGACTGTCGGGGCAGATTCCTAACAAATGTGAGGCAGCAAGTTGGGAAGTAGACTCGGACAGCACTACTTTCCCTCTTCTAATTAAGGCAAGGGGTATTAATCAGCTGCTAGATTGTTCCCCTATTATTCTGTTCTTCTCTTCAGAATAATGAAGCTGAACAGCATGAACTCTGCTACGACTCAGTCAAAAAAGCTGAGCGTTTCACAAGTCAAACAAAACACAAGCTCCATCAGTATGGTTTATCAATACAGGTTCCTATCACACTGTTTGCATCCAGCTCCTCACAGGCGATAAATCAGAGTGGGAAAAAAAAAAAAAAAGACAGTTGATACCGATATAAATATCAATGCTGTGAAAAGGAGAGGTAAGAGAAGATAAGAAGAATGAAGGTAAGAGAATGAGGAAGAAATCCAATAGTTGATTATGAAGAGATCATTCTAAACAAACAGGTGCATTTACATAAACAAGCATCATACAAACACACAGCTGCACAGGGAGAGTGCCCATTCTATCTGTATGCTGCCTAGCCCACAATGAACACATTCACCCAACAACACTCATGTTAGAAAGTCTGGAAAGCTCTGGCCCCTGCATTTACATCTCCCCCTTCCGAGAACAGTCACACGTTCACAATAATCACCAGAAGTGACACAACAGTGATTGATCCATTTCACCAAAGGTATTAACCACAAAGCCACCGCTTTTTGCTGGACCTGCTAATGCTATTGTTTCTGTCAAACAGCATTTTGCTAGAGTAGGAACTGGACTGTTATCTAAAACAAATCTGTTGCTCACACTTTTGTAAGGTGCTTCACCGTTTTCAAAACATAGAGTAGTGAATCAAAACAAATGAGTTCAATAGACGCTGAAGACTTCTATGAAGGTACTGAATTGATCAGATTGCCTCCATTATTTACTTCTGAACTTCAATCGAATTTTTGAATTAGGATTTTTCTAAGTTACATTGGCTGGATTCTTTTGATAGAAGTTGTGGGATAGTCTATACTACTTTTGGCTTATAGAGATTAAAAAAATAAATACTGACAGTAACAATTGAAGGACAAAAATCAAGCTAGATCTTCTCCCAAGAGGTCAATATTATGAGGCCCATCAAAACAGCACTTCAGACAAATAGAAATTCATAGGCAGAAGGTACAAACAAGGCATGTTTCCCGAGGACCAGTAACCTTCTGTTGCAACAGGATCTCATCAATGAAGTGAAGAACGCAAATGAGTTAGTGGCTGTTACAAGGAACTGGGGACAAAAGTTACCTATATAAGCTCTGACATTACCTGTAGATTCACAGCTCAGGTTTTACTCTCCTCTTACCCAAGTGGACATCCAACAGCATTTGCAAGGAACATGAAGGCTCTTCACCACCATAAGCTACTTTTTCTCAATACTTGGGCCTGGTATAGCCGGGCAGGAGTGCTCTGAGCCACGTGGTCTCACTCAGGACACAAAGCAAGCTCTCTACCAGCTCCTGCTTTCCACCCTTCCCCTCTCAGTCAAGTATTACCCACAATGGATAAAGAAGCGAAACAACAAAAAACAACACAAATAAGCTAAGGGAAAAGGCATCCTGAGTGTAAATGTAAAGTCAGGGCGTACCTGATTTTGGAATTACAGGTCATTTCATTCTCAGGGTAGTGAATATCCACTGCATCCTGAATGACTGTACCATATTCATAGACTTTAATCTTCTTCGTCACCCCGGCGATGGCAAAGTAGTCACAGTCCCGGTCAAACTCAATACTAGGAAAGAAAAGCACAGATTGAGAACTACGCAGCACAACACATGTTCAGATGATAAAATGCCTCGCTGGGAAGTACATTTCAGAACAACAGAGCAGGTAATAATCCTTCTGAAGACTGCAGTTAGCAAATACCCTGCACAGAACACCACATAAGGTCTGGCACCAACCACAGAGTTCTTGCTCTCAGGCACCATTTTCTAATCACCCTCTCCAAGCACATCCACTTTTCAATTTACAAAATGAACTTCTGCTCAGAAGCTCTAAAGGTTTTTCAGTTCGACTACACCAGTTACATTAGAAGGCACCCAAACATCAGAGCTGATGGCTCACCCTGGAAACCTGCTTTACTTTCAAGCTGCACGGTCTACAAACAAGATGCTGCAGGATGCCTGCCCATTGATTTCTTTTGGATGCATTGCTCCATCCTTCAGCCCTTCTACGCAGCAGCTTGGTGAACTCAAAGTGCTAATACAGAGCAAATCAGTACTTCTGGAAAAGGCCCTCTAAATTCCTTAAGCAACAACAGAGGGTTGAGACATATATCATCAATACTGTAAAACACACACGTGCTATGACTTCCACTTAGGGCTGCTCCTGGAAACAGAGGCACTTATTTTCTTGAACCGCAGGGCAAGTTTGTAACAGACATCAAGAAAGCAGCAAGTAAAAGCAGTCACCTTATAACAAAGTTAAGCTGCAAATGAGAAAAGCCTGCAGTTGTACATGACAGACATCTGAGAGAAAGGCAGGCAACAGGGCATACACAGCTCAATTCATTGCTATTTGCACAGTTTGGAAGGGCTTGAGAGAAATGTACACAACATCTAGTAGCCAGAGAAGTAAATCTCCTTTCTAGAAGTAGCTCCTTACCAGCCTGTAGCCCACGTCACACGAGGTGTGGCAGGATGGATGCGTGCAGACACCTACCTGGTTTCAGGAACATCACTGTCAGCGAGACTAAAATTCAGTGGTACTCCCAGAAGGAAGCTGGAGGCAGCATCTGCCCTCAGTCCCCGTGTTGCTACGACGAGTCACCAGCTCTCCTCGAGTCTCCTGTCTGAGCAATCTGCTATTGCTTCCCATTCAGTAATTAATTTCAATCTCTGCTGTCCTTCTCAGGATCTCTTAAGAAGCATTTGTGAACCAGACAGCACATTCTGACCAACAGCAGAGAACACCTAGTTTAAGCTGACTGGATTTCACACTCATATAGTTTGAAAAATCCTGAGCAGGGCTACTTATGGTACCTTTCTACAGTCAGAAAGTGACAAACCAATTATGAGAGAAGAGGGCTCTTCAGGCAGCACTCACAGCTGCCACAGCTCGCGTTTCTTACCCCTCACCATAGTGAGCAGCTGAAGGCACTGCACTGCTTTCAAGGGAAGAGAAATTCAAATGCCAACAGAGTTTTCAAATCCTTGTAGAGGAGAGATATAATCAAGATATTTTTAAACTATGGAGACGAAGGACTTTTGATACACTGCCTGACGATATGAAGTAATTCAATGAAGCAGCTTGTAACTTGGCCTTTTAACTCAGGAGCCTAAAATTCCCCAAAGCACTGCAGGAGACGGTTCCTGCATGATGGTTTGCTTGCTAGAAGAGAGATGAGTGAGTCAGGCTGAGCCTGCCAAATCGCAGTCCCAAAAAAATGCAAAGAAAAGGAACGTGTTTTTGACTGGGGAATAAGGGAATAAAGTGGACACGCACGTATCTATTTATATAAAATGGAAGAGGGAGAGCAAGTAGTAAAGCAGCCAGGCTGCTTCCCTCCTCCCCAGACCCACCTGAGCCTCATCCCCCTTCTATACAGCCAGGACAAAAGCACTTGTTCTGGACTTCTTGTCAGCTCGCTCTGCTCTATGTGAGAATTTTATAATCGAAAGCGCACGTAACAAAAGAACAGATTTACTTGTACCACCATCTTAACTGAAGCACAGCCTCAGCTCCTGCTGGTTGCCCCGTGGATTCAGGTAGAGCACCACTCAACTGATGGCAGCAATTCATCTGCTTGGACTCAATTTATACCTTCAGCCTTCTGCTACTGCAGAAAAAATAATTTATTACGTCTGGTAAAAAGCCAAGTTACTGGAACAGAACGCTGTCTCACCTGGGGTAGGTTGCCTTCTCTAGCATTAATTCAGGTTTTTTTTTCTATTAAAAAATATATAAAAGACATAAGAAACGAGCATCTCAACGTGTCTGCAAAAGTTAGCACGCCACTAAAAAAATTAATAAAAAGCATCAACCAACGAAACAGATTGTCAGACCTGCGACCTTCAAACAACATCAAAGACACTGCAGGGAGAAAACCAATGCAGAAAGGAAGCACCACCTGCACAGATGTTTGGTGGCTGGGAGGAAGGCAGGCAAACCCAACGTGGCAAAGCTAACAGTGTCACACCTCACCCTCTGCAAGCCTACATGCCGTGCTGGCAGAAAAAGCCTTCCAGCTTTCTGACAATCAGCTTTTAGTAAGCCACTCACAAAGAAAAATATCAACAATCTGAGTAACTAATGGAGCAGATTATTCACTCTGCAAAATTATTGCTAATATTTGCAGAGCTCTGCTTCCCCTCCCGTGCTGATCAGGATTAGGACAAACAGCCCCATTTGCACTGTAGCAGTCATTCCCACACTTTTTCCTCCATGTCTTCTAAACATGTTTAGTATTAAGCAAGGCTCATTTGCACTTAACTAGCTCGCTGGTATTCCTGTCACTTACTGTCTGAAGCCTTTTTGTTTCAGTATAAGCTCTGCCTTACACGCGTGTTTATCTTTATGAAAATTCACAAGAGAACTCAGTTTTACATACTGCCAAAAGACACAATGGGGCTAGCCCTGAAAAACAACAGCCTGCTTTTCAGGTGACACATTTCTATAGCCAAATTTACATAAATAAATCAAGTTCTAGCCATTAGCACAACAATAACATGTAATCGGGTAATAGGAAATAACCATCATTTTTGTCAAAAAAGGCCATCACTCAGCAAAGCAAGCAGCCAGAGCACAGCACACACAGCAGTTAGCATCTGCTTCATGTGCAGCGAGAGGCCACCAGCGAGCCAACACAAGGCAGGAAACAACTCGTGTGCTGGATGTTAATGTCCTTCTGAAAGAAGAGCCATGTGTTTTGACAGCACTGTTTCAGCAGTCCTAGCGTAGGACCCACAACGAACCATTTCAGTGGAGTGCTGAGGGAACGGTAGCACTGGGTCTACAAACCTACCTCAACCTAGCTGGAAGCAACCGGAGATGGGAGACTGTCCTCTAGACTGACAGCACCAGAAGTAGCCCCACACTGGCCAAAAAGATGGCTACTCTCTGCTCTGAATGAGCACGCTTAATCTAACATATAATTGCCTGAAAAGGAAGCATGAGATGTCACAGCACAGTTAATGAAAAAGGATAATTTTCAGTATTTAAGGAAGGAGTAGTGGAGGTAAGCCATATTTAGAGCACCCCAAAGGGAGACACATCCACTGAAGTCTCCTTTTGGACAGGCAGTGACCCTCACTGCTCACATCCGTGCACATTAGGAACCATTAACCATTGTCTTTTCTCCCCCATTTAAAAGAGCACTTCTAAAACTTCTTATTTTCAACAAATGACAACTACCTGCACTTTTGCAAAGAAACATTTGGGGATGAAAGGACTCTAGGGTTTTTTTAAAAAAACCATTTATCAGTGTGCAACAGAATTTACTTATAAAAAAATCACATTCAAAGTAAGTGATTGCTTTCTTCTAGGGAAAACAGAAGAGACATCTCCAAACCCCAAATCACTGCTTTCTTTTTTCTACGAAGTTAAGTGACTGGTATCCTCTGGAAATTCCACTAACAGTCAGTAGAAGGCAAACGCATTCTCAAGAGTTCTGGTTTCTCTGCTGTTTTTCTTTATTCTCAATCTCTGAGATTATATATCAACTTTTCCATTTTAATTCTAAAGCTAATGACCTTGGAGAGCACTTGCAGCTAACAAATGGAATTATGAAATAAATTGCTTCTGAAACACGTCTTGGACCTTGGCTTGGTATTGAGGGTAGACCTACAGGGAAAACAGTGAAGAATGAGTATTCCCCATTTTTACCACTGCATAAAGCCTTGGAACATTTGCATCCTGATGGTGCATGTGGTTGTGTTTGCCAATCCCTGGATGATGCACCAGAGTTAGAGAACGCATACAGATGGGCAATTGGAGAGATTCAAGAGATGGAGCAACTCCCTTAAAGGGGAGCACCAGAAAGGCTGAGCCCTTCATTTTGGGAACAGAAGGATGAGGGAGGGGACAAGCAGGGTTTACAAAGCCACAGTGTTCATGAACAAAGTGACAGCAAAAGTAGTGGTGAACCACTTCATATTAGAAGTGGAAAGCACTTTGCCAGAAGACTGATTTGGAACAGATGAAGGTTTATCTTTAGTTCCCATACCCCACACTTAAAAACGCACACAACACTTGATCCTTGCTGCTGCACAGCACGATGGTGGCAGAGGGAACCTGATGCTGGTAATCCCTGAACACTGTACATACACACACTCTACAATCACTGCTACAATCACAAGTGTTGACTCAGTCACAGAATCTGACACTGCAGGAGTTGCCATTTCCAGGCAATATACAGCTCAGTCCCTCCCCATGGGACTACATACAGTTTTCTGACTGAATATACAAAATCTTTTCAATCCTATTTCCACCTAATATGGTGCTGTTTCTATTTCTACATCTCCTGTCCCGCACTGAACGGTACTTCCATAATTACTCTCCATTTTGTTAACAGGTGGGAGGGAGGGAGGACGGAGCAGCGGTATTTGCTTTCAGTCTTCCTCACTTTGAGCCCCCACTCCCCATTCTCTGAAGGATATCCCATCCCAAATCCTCTTGCTCGTAGCCTCTTTGCCTATTTCCAACATGCTTTGAAGCACTGAAGTCAAACGATTAGAAATTTAGCTTGCAACCCAACATCACGAGCAGCCCTGCAGACTGTTTGGCACCTGGGACCAATACAGAAATTGGTATTAATATCACACTCCTCAGGGACTGTTTTTGCAGCAGACTTTTATTTTAAAGCAGTGTAATTAGTGTCACTAAGTGTGCACTAGCATACTAATTTGTACTTTTTAAGAACAAAGCTACGTTCAGGCAGCGCTCCTATTTTGCACTCCATCACCTCAAGGATGAAATTTTGTCACGTAGAAAAACAAAGATTACTGAGACAAAGCAATCAAGTTGCAGTATCAAAAAAACGTTAAGCTAAAGCTGTGCATAAATAAAATTATTTGTTGTTTTTTAATTATGAAGCAACAGTTGCATTGGTGACTCCTTGCTGTCCCTAAATCCTCATCCTGTGCTGCAGGAACGCACACAGACCACCCTCAGTTGAACACTGTGCCCTATTCCAACTGCTGCACTGCAAAAGGTGTTTTCCAAATATAAACTGAGCAAGAACAGTGCAACCTCAGGTTACTGCAGCCCCTAAATCTCACAAAGGGCCTCTTAAAAAAACAACACCTTTCAATTCTATAGTCTGTTACACAGACAGACAAGTTAACTACATAAATGAGACTGTGCTTAATGGATTCAAGAGTCAGAAAGCAAACACTTTCATCCTTAAGAACTGCATCAACCTGGGTTAGACATGACCCTAGGTTATCAGAATGTTAGCTTGATTAGAGGACAAATCTGACACAGAAATCTCAGCTACCACAATTAAGGCCTCTTAATGGATCTGATTCGAGTCTCACAGAGGTCTGATGGAAAGCTAATTTTGGTGGATGAGACATCCCAGAAGACAACCTGTAGGGCACGAAGCTCTAAATATAGTAGTAGAACAGTGCCATTTAGCCATCTGCAGAAGTTAGATTTACTATCTGTACGTTCATTTGCTTCAAGTGGTGACTTGCATGCATCTTCCTCAACTAATGCCATGTTGGGATAGTGCATTCTGCAGGCTGCCTGATCTATTCTTTACCAGGCTCCAGAGGAACCCAAGTAGAAGATAATAAAGGAGCATCCATCCCAAATCAGGCCCAAGCAGACAATGAGGACACAAAGATGTTTAAACAGGTGTACGAGCATCAAGTACAAAGTGAGGCCATCATTCAACAGCACCTGCTGCTTTCAGAGAGAGAATCATAAAGGCTGAAAAAGACCTCTAAGACCACCAAGTCCAACCCCAACTCATCCCCTCCATGCCAACTGACCACGTCCCTCAGTGCCACCTCTCCAAGGTTTCAACTGATCTCATTTAGAAAAGGATAAGTTGTATGGAACATTGAAGTCAAAGTTGAAAGCAGAAGGATCATTTCAGAAATATCAGCTACACGTCTGACCCAGCAGAAAGGAAACTTCAGTGGACAGAAAGAATGGGGAGAGAGCACACAGCCCAGCTAATTAAACAAAACTCCATCAGTCCACGACAGCCCGTGGTCCCAACAGCCCAAAGGATGAAATTACATGAAAACTGATGCATAAAAATGAATGAGCCAGTAACTTGAGAAAGCCTTCCTATTCCCTGATCATAACTCTAGTTATCGTTTACTTCCCACCCCCAAGATCTCCATCACTCAAATCAGAGCTGGAGCTCACTTGGTGCCTGGAGTTATTACTATTCTGCTCACAGCAAACCTGCCAGGAAAACTGGCAGAAATATTGGACTTTGGGATCCCTTTGATACTGTGTATCCTCATTTTCAGGGAAAAAAAGAAAGCTGAACATCTGTTGTAACTGTTGCACACAGATCTCCATTTTAACCTATGCCTCCTCCAGCAAAGGCAATCTGCTTCACAAAGCAAGCGTTCCTGTCCAAAATTAAGTACATCACTTTCCACAGAGAAATACCTTCAGATGTTTCACTCTGTCCATAAACAGAATAGTACCAAGAACCATGTTCAGAAATGCTTGGAAGCTGCAGAAGAGCAGGAACAGCCTGGAAAAGTCTCACTCAGTGGACAGCATGAGGATCATGAGCTGCATGCTAGAGGGCTCACAGGTTTTGGGTTTTTTTAACTGTTTGACTCCAGCAGTTGCAGTCAACTTGCCACAACAGTGTACAAGGTAGATCTGAATCTAAACAAAGGCCATGGATAGAGCAGGATACAGCAAGGCTTCAGTTCCATCTCTACTGGACTTGCTGGAGTCGAGAGACAATCTCTTCATGTGCACCTCCAGTGAGGGGCAAAGCAGCAGAACCAGGAGAAGCCCCCTGACACCCTAAGATCAGTACCATCAGGGCTCAGCAGTCCTGTTAGAATGACATCAGTCCTTGCTACTGTAGGAGTACAAGAAGGGATGATGCTGACCAAAAGCCCTAACTACTGAGCTGTTGGTTATAGCACATTTTCCCATCAAAAGCAGAGAAGGATCCCAATATCTGGGTCTGATTCCACCTCTTGTGGCTCTTTGGTATACCCTGGCTGCTGTCTGAACACATCTCAGCTAACCTCCCCTGCCACTGCTTCTCCTCCACACCTCTTTTCAAGTAGAGCTCTGCTTAGGAGGAGTCTATTTGCAACACAGAAATAAGGTACTGGAGTGTCACTTCCTGTGTTGATTATCTACTTTTCCCTGTAACTTTTCCCATCAGCTCGGAAACAAACAGGGAAGGACATCACTGTTTACTGAAGTCTGCACTGCACAGAGAAGGTGAGTCCTCAGCTCTGGGCTCTTGTGAAGACGTAGCATCAACCACGCTGCGGTCATGCTCTCAGTGTCCTTCTCACAGCCACAGCAGCCTGGAGCTTTATTCCACTCTGTTTTGAAGAAAGGTGAAAAAAGGTACCAAGTTGACAAAGCAATATCATTAGACCTTGTTTTGGGCCTGTTTTGTGCTTGCAAAAATCTTTTTGTGCGAAGTGAAACGCCATCAGTTCTAATAGAGGCCGCTTTGGTAATACTCTCGATTCACAGTAAATTGAAATTGAGGAGGTTTGCTGGGTTTAGTTCCACCTCTCAGTTCCGAAATCAAAACCAAGAGGGCTACTTTCATGCTTTTTCATCACTAGATAAAATGGAATTATTCCTTTTCAAAACCCAACAGGAGAATATGCTACACTATGAGACACAGCTTCCTGCAGCAGCTTAACTTCCAAAATCAAGATCCCCACTGTTTTGAGGGGAAGCAACCTTGAACACAATGTCCAATCTAAATACAAGCCAAAAATCTCTTCTAACATCGTCTGTAAGACCATACAGCTAAGAGCATTCTATTCTACTAAATAAGTTTTATTCATACGTGTATTCAAGGGAACCTAGCTTAATTAGCACTAATGATGAGAAAATCTATAGGGAACTACTGAATTCTGCAAGCAACTGAACATAAAGCGTACTGATAAAAAGCCACTTTATTGCTAGCAATGCCCTTCTGCATGCTGAAGAGATGACAACAGTCCCAGGGTTTATATGCCAGACAGACAGAAGCACAATGAGCCAAAGCAACTGCAAACAACTACCATGCAAGTTAATGAGGATGAGATTCAGTTTTTCCAAAGCCACCATTTTTGAATAAGCTAGGGTAGGCTAACGTTAACTAAAGTGCCAACAGTTAAGTACAGAGTGTTTCTAATGACACTAAAATGGAAGCCAAAGCATCAGGCTGCCTGCTGCAATATTTCAGGTGGCCTGAATCCTCAGTTTTATTAGCCAGGTTTGCTGGTGCACAGCAGTGGTGGTAGCACTGTACAAACTCAGCATGCCAAAACATCATGGCAGAGGAGGTTTTAGGCCTCCAAACGTACTCACTGTTCTCCTTTCAAGCTTGGGAAACGTTTTCAGAAGGAAGCTCACAGTCTCTTTCCCAAGCTGTGTATGATGGAACAGGTCTGAGGGAGGACACCATACCCCACCCCACCGCCTAACTCAGGCTGCTGGAAGGCTGACTGTACATCCTACCAGGATGATGCCACGAATTAGGAATAAACTCAATCACTTCTAATAAAGATCAAAATGCCCTCTAAATATAGGGCCATCAAAAGCCTGCAAGCTTCCTTTCAAACCACCACGTTTATTACCGTGCCAACAAAATTTTTGTTTCTTCAAAACAGAGCATCACAGCTGCCACAGATCAACAAATGCATCTGAAAAGAGCTCAGCGCAGGAAGCATCCATCAGTACCAGGACTGTAATCAAGGCAGCCCATCTACAGGCTCCAATTCCCCACTTCTCCATCACGCTGAAGGCATTACTGCCTCCAGCTGACCACATTGCCAGACTCCCCATTTCTCTGACGAGGAGCTCAGATCAAACCGGTGCCCAGCCCACGCCAGCCACACAGCCTGCCAAACTATTAACCAGAGCTCCCAAATTCATCAGACTCCATTAGCTCTTCTGCCAGACGCCCTGTAGCAGAGCATCGGGAGGGACAGCTGGAGACAGTAACCTTTTCAGACACCTCGGCTGAATCCAACAGGCAGCACAAGGCAGGGCACCAGCCTTCATAAATATCGTGTCCGCACGCCGCAGATGAGCTGTGTCGAGGAGCCAAAGAACAGGCTGAGACAATTAATTCTGATGGCCCTGCTGCCTGGTGATGATGGAACGAGGTTAAAACGCCATTTGAAACATTTTCAGTCCACCTGCCAAATCTGTTTCAGGAAATTGCTTTGATAGCATTCCGAATCTTTCTGGTTTTTTTTCGGTCAGTGTTTTGCATGCTACTTCTTTAGGAAAAGGTTCTGAGGGATATTCCCTGTTTCAGTTTCATAAGAGAAACCTGACCTGACTCCCGTCGTCATTTACATCAGTGTAAGTACACAAACATCAGCACCACTTCACAATTTATCCCACAGAACACCTCGGCAGCATATAGGTCCAAAGCATCTCTGTCTTACTTTGTAGTTGTTAGTACAGCCAACATTAATAATCATTAGTTCAAACCCCTTCTCCAAGCTGAGCTGCTGGGGAGTATTCTTTTTTTCCTTTTCTCCCTTGGAACTATTCAAGCCCACACCACACATCTCTGCATGCCAGCCCATCAGTTAACAACCTCACTCCCCTAAGCAAGCAAGGAAGAAAAACAAAAAATCCAGAGGCACATAATGACCTGCTACCAAAGCGAGGCATTTCCAACAAATCCAGCTAGAAAATTAGAGACCACTAATAAACTACTGAAAGTCATGCTCTGTTAATGACAGACTTTGTTTCCTCAAGCAGTCAACTATGGAACTCGCTGCATCAAAACTCAGAAATGAAAGAAAGCTATAAAATTGGGAACGGGGGAGGCAAGCTCGTTGAACTGCCTTTCACCAATGCCATCCTCATTTAAGTTCTGCACATAAAACACCGTGAAACCACAGGATTTGTAAGTCCAATTTCTGAGGTCAAAGCCCCACACTACAGTCTGATGGCTATTATGTGAGTGGGAGGAGAAACAGAAGCACCACAGGACAGCCTTTGGTGCTGATCAATAAAGCAAGGGTGGACGCAGGGATGCGATGTGACTTCCACAAGCTGCTGGCTGCCTCTCCCAAATATTCACCTCAGAAGATGTTCTTGACCCTACTGCTTTCATTTTCAATTCCTTCAGTCCTACAGTTTCACTTTGAGAAGTCCGGTCTCATTAGGGTAAGTGCTCATGTTGAAATTAACACCTGAATACATAGGAAGTGAATTTCAGTATGCACGGCGGGCAGAGCCACATGAGGACACTGCTTCTTCTTGAAACATAAGGCCAGAGGAAGATGCTCAGCAGGAAGTTGGAAGCAGAACCTGACGTGCATTCAGCACAAGCACACAGTCCACAGACCTGGAAAAAGGGGGATTTGAAAACCTCATTAAATGACATTTGGCTCCAAGCTGCCTTACCTAATGGTAGAACAGAAAGTAATTCAGGTTGGAAGGGATCTCGGGAGGCCTTCAGCCTGACACCCCGCCCAAAACAGGGTCAGCTCTTTTGCTAGGGCTTCCAAGGAAGGAGGGAAGCCTGCTCTGATGCGTGCTGCCCTGTGCTGCAGCCAGGGAACACTACACTAAATTTTCCAGGAATTGTTCTCATCCGCTGCATGAAATTTCTCCAAATTATTAAAAAGATTGTGAAGAGCAATTGTTCTGTTTAATACATTTGGTTTAAAAGTTGATTCCCAAATTGATGAAGGACTCTTCAATGCTTTTCACTGACTATTTATAAAAATTCATAAAATTTGATTTAAATTACAAAAACTCATCTAATTATCTGCAGCTGTAGACAGCTTTGAAGTACTAAAAGCTTAATGGGAAAAAGATCTTCTTACTACCAGATAGTCTGAAATCACCAGAGAAAAAAAAAAATAATGTCCCACTGGTGGCTATGAAACTTTCATTCATAAACTTCCCAATTCCAGATTAAGTAAATTTTATCCCTAAAAGCAAATGCACATGCAGATTCAAGAACGTAGTGCTGCAATGCCAACACAGCCACCTGAAGGTTTGTATTTCTGGTCAGGGCTGGAGAGGTTTTCAGAGATCCTTTTGTCCTACTGCTCTGTCCTCAGGACTGGGAGGGTTACAGTACTGAGCTGAGGTGGCCTCAAAGTCAAAGTCGCACGCTGACATCTGTATAACCCTTCTGCTGGTTACACATCATAGTGAGCTTCTGCTCCAGGGATCCAGACCACAGTTATGTACTAAGAAATGCATTAGTTCTGTGCTCTAGAGAAAAAGTAATGGAAAAGCTCAGTATTTTGCCCAGCTCTAAGCAAACAAAATTCCATTTCAGCCCCAGACAAGCTCTGGTGCATAGGCCAAAACCTCATGTGAATCAAGGTAACAGAGCCAGAGGAGAAGCACAAACTTCGCAGAGGTTCAGGGCTCTACGCTTCAAGCACCGTCTGCTATTCTGAAGTTGAAGTCACTTCACCCAAGTGTTACTCCTCCATCCAGTTATGGAGAACAATCCACGGAAGACAGATCCATCCACAGTTTAGAACTGCCACCTTTAAATAAGGGTCCCTTTTAAAAATGATCACTTTAAGAAGAGGCTATAAGAAAAACTCAGCCCTCCTCATTTCTCACCTTCTCAAGCAGCAGCATCCATTGCACTCTGAAACGTAATCCTGTGAAGGATAAACCCACTCACACGTTTCTTTCATTCATCTTTACCACCAAGACAGAAGCATCACCGGTCACCAGCTTAATAAAACACCTCATCTACTCCACTCCACTCCAGGGGGGAGGCAAAAAAAGAGATGTGTGCTACACAGAACTAAAAGGCATCTTATTAAGCACAAAACTAAATGTACACGTACAAGCAATTGAGGGGCAAAGTAAAAAAATGGAACAGAAAAATAAAATGGTTCAGTGAGTCGATGGAAAACATGCTCCTAATGGATTTTTTTTTTTTCCTTTTTAATCTCACCTTTGAGGAAAGAATTTCAGGTCACGTTACTGAAAGGGTCAACAAAAACAAAAGCACAACTTGGAAACAGTGCCTTAATTGTACTGTGTGAGTGCAAGGAAAGCTTCTTCATATCACAGTCACAGAACTGTAGGGGTGGAAGGGAACTCCAGAGACCATCGAGTCCAACCCTCTGCCAAAGCAGCTCCCAGCCCAGGTTGCACAGGTAGGCGTCCAGGAGGGACTTGAACATCTCCAGAGAAGGAGACTCCACCACCTCTCTGTGCAGCCTATGCCAGTGCTCCAGAAGAAGTTCCCACACACATTTGTGTAGACCTTTCTATGCTTCAGTTTGTGACCATTTGCCCTCGTCCCATGGCCACACACTGCTGAGAAGAGTCCAGCCTCGTTCCTTGTCCCTCGTCCCATTCCTTAGATATTTATAGACATGGATCAGAACCTCTGAGTCTTCTTTTCTCAAGACTGAACAGCCCCAGGTCTCTCAGCCTCTTCTCATAAGGGAGGTGTTCCATGGCCTTTATCATCTTTGTAGCTCTCCGCTGGACTCTTCCCAGCAGATCCCTGTCTGTTTTGTATGGGGGAATCCAAAACTGGACACAATACTCCAGGTGAGGCCTCACCAGGACAGGGGAGAGGGGGAGGATCACATCCCTCGACCTGCTGGCCACGCTCTTTTTAATGCACCCCAGGGTCCCACTGGCCTTGGTCACCAGGGCACACTGCTCACGAACAACCTGTCATCCACCAGGACACCCAGGTCCCTCTCCTCAGAGCTCCTCTCCAGCAGCTCATCCCCCAAACTGTACCAGTGCACGTAGTTATTCCTCCCCAGGTGCAAGACTCTATGCTTGCTCTTGTTAAACCTCATCCTATTCCTCCCTGCCCAACTGTGCAGCCAGTCCAGGCCTCACTGAATTGAGCTCTGACTATCCAAACCTCCTCAGACATCACTTCAAGAGGACTGGTAAACTAACCCAGAAGAATTTGCAGTCTGAGCCAATTAGAAAAACCCACGCAGCATTTGCCCAAAACAAACCTCGAGGGCTTCTGGGACAGAAGTGCCTGTGTTTGCACCCGATCTGGGGACTCCCAGCAGGGAGAAGCAGCGTGCAGATAACCCCGACCTCAGGCAGACATCCTGCTGCAGTCTTTCTTGTAGTTTTCTGTTCTGTTTTTTGAAATATGAAAGACTGCCACATTCCACTCTGAAGGCCTCTGACAGCGCTAAAGCAATTTTCTACATAAATCATTGTAATGCTAACGCTGCAGTTTACAGTCTCATCTTTAAAAGAAAGCCTTCTGCTATTTACTGCCTCAGTAAGTGGAGAGAAGAAAAGTTGAGCTCTGACGACTCTTCTGTCTGGTGGCATAATGAATGGAAAATTTATTCCTTGGCCCAATTCTAGCAAAACTTAATATACTCGTGAAAGCCATGTAAATACTTCGTCCTCGGAGAACTGAGTGTATAAAAATACATTTAGCATACTGAGCTACCCGTATGCTCCAATTGCAAAGCATGCATGTCCAAAGTCCCCTCAGTGCTGAAGCCAAACTGAACACCCGGTCAGTGCAAATCCTCACGCATATTTTTGATGACGATCCTTCTCTGCTCAGCTTTCCCCTCCAAGCAAATAAGGGGAAAAAAGGAGCACCCACTGTAATCTTCATGCATGAGCACCACTTCTGAGCGAAGCGAGGGAGATCACCCAGGCTGGGCTCACCATCTCGCTGCGTGCAGCTTATTAAATCAGTGTTAATGTGTGATGGACGATGCAGCCGAGGGAGCACAGCTCCTGCCCACCTCCCAGCACCACAACCGGCGGCTGCCACCGTGTGGATGCTGCCCGGGGACAGCAGCACTGCAGAGCCAGGTGCGAGCGTTCCCAGGGTACACTGACAGCTGGGAGAGCTGCACCAGAGAGCAGAGCTCGTGGTGTCCTGGAAGGCAGCAGCAGCACCATGCTTCACCAACACGCTTCTGGGTAACGCAACGTGCCCGTGGTTGTTTACGAGCATTTCTTGGCCCTCAAGAAGTCCAGGCATTCATAAATATGCTTGTGGCAAGTGGCTCAGGAGACTGCTGCTCAGCTTTGGGGGTTTTCAGTCAGCTTATATACAGCCTTTAATTACACTTTTCATCCCATTCCCATAAATCCTGTTTTATTTCCTTTCTAAGCAAACAAACAAGAGGTTGCTGATAAGGAACATGTTTCCATCAACCTCCTTTGCACACAGAGCTAATATATCTTAACGCCGCTCCGTTCAAGAGAGCAGAGTTCTCCAAGTCCAACAGATCAACTGCTATGGGGTTAAAGCAACACAAAGCAGACAACCCTTGCATTCTGTTTGTCCATAACGTCATGGAGGGGGGGTTGGGTGAACCGATGAGGATTACTTCCTAATAAATCATGTTTGTTTTGTATTTAAACATATTTGTGTCAGCTAAGCAGAAAGTCTTCTCCCTTTGTCCTTTATTTCACGGATGCTGCTGACGGCCTATCCAGAAACATGTTCAGGAATCAGTACAACAGAGGCCCAGATAAACAGTAAAACCTTGCGCAGCACTTCATTAAGCAACCTTTTTATAGCACCCTCCTAATTAATTTGGCCCTACAAGTTCTTATCATCCTATGGCTCGCCCTGAAACAGACAGCTCAGTTACTAGTTTCACAGTCTCTCTCTGAACTTGAGCCTACTCATTTGGCTAAAGAGCAGTGGTGAGCAACTGAAGGTGCTGAGCAGCAAACACTACAAATAAACTCTCCATCAACCAGTTCAAACTGTGAAGGCACTGTTTGGACAGCCAGAAGCTCACTGGAGTTTCAGTGGCAGCACATTTGGCAGCACTGCTTTACCAAGGCATTTAAGGACACACTCAGACATGAACTGTCTTAAACTCAGCCCACACACTAAAACCCCTAAACATTTCTTAAATGCTTTAATAAATAAAAGGCACAAGGCAAGGGAGAAACATGGAGCTGGAAGCCAAACTTCCTGGGGGTTTAACGCGTTGCAAATTAAATAACTACAGCACTAGCTTGGAGGGAGGCCCTGCACTATCTTCATTTTTAACAACAGTAAAACACTATTCAAACGTATATTTCACCCAAGAATTATAATACCTTCAAAACCGGAGTGAGATTTACTGCCCTTCCAGTATTTTCTAACCAAATACCACAAAAATGCTGTTCTTGCAGAATGTCAAGGAGAAGAAAGGGCAAAGGAGAAAAATCCAATCCGTGCTGAAGTTGGTGGCTGAGGAAGTTTGTCTACGTTGCAGTGAGATTCCCATCTGCATTTCATTGCAGCCAGCATGAACCCAATCAGTGTAGGTTAAATACACGTCAGATCAGTGATTATTGTGTTCTGACCTCTGTGAACAAGTCGGACATTATACATTCCTGCTACATATTCCAGCAGTTAAGGGATCAATGCTGCTTTAAAAAAATATGTATTTTACGCCACACATGCCCTGATTTCTTCACGTAACGCATATTTCTTGTAGTCTTTCAAGAAATCCTCAAGCTGCTGTCACTGTCTGGATGGCCCCGCTGTACAGCACTAGACCAAGGCTCCAAGTCCAAGTTCAGTTCATCATGCCATTGTAGCATTTCTTTCAAGACCCCAGGTATGGCCACTTTGAAACTCACGTTCCCCAGCTGTAAATTAGGGATGATGCTACTTCCACAGATGCACTTAAATTTGTGAAACGTGCCTGTAAGAGGCTTGTGGGTTTTGCATGTATGCCACACAGAAAGAAAATTCCCAGTTAACACGTTGCATCATCTTTTCCAACGCCAACAGCTCTAACCAAGCTACCACAGACTAATTAAATCCCCCAGGGAATGCTTCCACAGCTGCTGAAATCAGTTTGAAGTAAGGCCTGCTGGCAGGTCCCAGCTCCTCCCTACCCCATGTGCTTTCGCAGGCTTGATCCTTAAGGGAGCTGGTTCATGAGATGAAACTAGAAGAAACTGATTCTGTTGAGAGACACTTCCCCAGCTTACATGTCTAAACAGGTCCACTGCAGGCTCAGACCTTAGTGGTGCAGAAGAAATGACCATTCCACATGGCAGAGGGTGCAGAGTTGTTGCTGGCACTAAGAGAATTATCGTGTCGACTTGACCACAACCACCCCCTCACTAGTTGAAGCACAGCAAAAACCAGTTTCCAACACTCAGCAGAGGTCAAGCAACTGCAGTCAAAAACAATTCAATTATTTAATATTTGCCATTACAGCTGGCTCCACAAACAAGATTTAATAACACCACAGATTCCTAAAGTTACCAACACAGGGAAAAATGGCTTAAAAAACTAGATCTCCATGATTTTTAATTCTACTGTACCACGAAGGGGACTGAGCCTACAGCAGCCTTCATGCCTTACCACAAAGGTTTCCCAAAGATTCTGCACTTGGTTTTCTTTTATGTCTACTAGAAGAAAAAGTACTACTGTGATACTCAAGCTCCTACAGATCAATGATAACCACACACTCATCCTAAAATTATTTTGGTGAGGCTAAAGGGTTAACACATGTACAGACCACAACTTGTTTAATACAAGTGACCAACTCTGTACCATCAGGAAACGTACTGCTAGAGCCACTGTACTTCTTACCTGGAGACTATGCTGGAGCCATTGTAGAGGTCACTAGCATAGGACAGTGTTGCCAGGGGTCGGACAGAATTGTAGCGCGTGAACTTGGATAGACACTCCTGAAACTCATCCAGCTGGCTTGTGGTTCTGCTGTCATCTAGGGAGAAGTGGGAGAGTTGAAGAGGGTGAAAAAGGAATAAACTCAATGGAAAACACGATGCATATCTCGTGATACCACCTCTGCTTGTTATTTGGGGAAGATTCTCGGTCAGAAATAGGTTCTCTCTTTCATCTTTTCAGCATTCCCTCAAGGCAGCAGGATTTTCACAGCATAAATTAAGTCCTTCCAATGAACCCACTGCTGCATTGAGAATCTGCCTAGAGATCATAAATATGCTGTCCTGATAGATGAGCTCACTTTTGTCATATTCAAAGCCTACTGGCTATAAGGATTATTAACAGAAAAGCCTTAAGCATATCAAAATGCACAGTAAAGAACGTCTAGAATTCCGTGCAAGTGAAAATATATTCCTTTTCCCCAGAATTGTACTTCAGGTACAATATGCCTACATTTGGTGTCAATTACATTCAAAATACTTGTAGCAAGAAGCATTTCTCTTGTTACTCCAAAAGCAACAGAGCTAAGGGAGAGCTGTTTCACAGCTAGAGAAAGGAGACAAGCATGAAACCAGAAGACTCCATGCGCTGTAAGTTTCGTGAAATTATGACCTTCAGCAGACAAGATGAAATTGAGCCAGCGTGAATAATAATGATAAATATTCTGTGGAAAATGGAACAGTTCACTACAAATGTTAAAACTAAATTGCAGTATAGATGGCTAAAAATTATTCCCCGAAACCTCACAAGTCTTAACTTTCTTCAGTACAAATGGAATTTTACTTCAACCACCTCAAAATTTAGAATTTCCTATATAAGGAAGAATTCCTAACTTACAGCCACGTCTCACGGACAAGCCAGCTTTCCTAATATGATCAAACGACTGCAGTCAAACATCAGACAGAGCCTTCAGGCTTTGTAACAACCCCCAGAATTTGCAGCAATTCCCTCTTGCCTTACTTGCTTTGTCTTTTCGCTCCAATACTGCAGAAAAGAATGGCTCAGAGAGCAGTGACAGCTCTAACACACAGCACCTTGGCTTACAGGTAGTCCAGTATGCAAGTCACATTACTGCACACCTTTCCTTTTGTTAAACCACAGCATCCACTGCAGCAGCAGAAAGGTACACATCACTTGCCCGTGCAGCTGAGGGCACAAATTTATGCTACAGTTGAGCTTGCCTTATCAATAGCATGAGGAAGGGATACATCTCAACTTACTGGAAGTCCTTGGAACACTGAGGTGAGAAAAGTTGCAGCAGTTATTTCTAAAATTTCTGCACCCTGGTTACTCCTTGCCATCAGAAATGATCTTGCTCTGTAACTGTAAGGCATTTTGAAGTGTCTCCTACAAGCTGTCTCATGTTTGATTGCATAAAGAAGCAGTGAAGATCAGTAATAAGCCTGTTTTAAAGGTACAGCTATTGGTGCATTACCCACGTCAGACAGATCAAAATGAACAAAGCACTGCTTTAAATTAAACCCTCAGCACCTGACCACTACAGGAAACAGCTCAAGAAGCAGTATGTAAACATCAGTGAGTATTTTTCAAAGACTGATTCCTCCTTTGACATTTTAATAGGAGCAAATAGCTGCTACTCTTCCATTTCCCTCATTTAGAGATCAAGCGCACGGTCCTCCTGTAATTTATTCTGCACCTATGCCTGGAAAACAGAATGTTATTTCTCAAGACATTTTCCTCATCAAAGTAGGAGGCCATTTCATAACTCTGGTTGTATTACTTCTCCGCTCCTTACTAGAAGGTTTCCAGGCATCTCTTGCAAAAACCTTTATATCCATATTAAATCCTATTTAAAATGTGTCAAAAAGCAGCAATGACTTTGAAGAGAAGAAAAATCTAATTAAGCATTGCAGGTTATCCCTTATTCAGGGCAAAACTGCAGTAGCAAATCCTCCTCTTTTGGTGCAGCTGACATACACATAAACAAAACAGTTTCGTCGCATTCATATTTATAGATCTAATTATGAAGAAAGATGTCTTCAACAAGGGAATGCTGGGAAAAGTCCAATTTGTTATCCTTAGTTAATAAAGGTGTTATTTTAACATAAACACAGCCCCCTATCACCAAGATAACACCGCGTGGAAATGTCTCTGTGTGATCTGTGAAGTACTGCAGTCTGCAGAACATTATAAGCACCTCACAGGAGTGAGGTGGTCGTACATAACTACCTTCTCCCATCTTCCAGCTACTGAAGCATTCCTCCCAATGTGCCATGGTTTGTTAGGACGGTGCTGCTGTGCTTGATGGGCCCTGAGTCAGCCACTGCTCTGACACAGACATGCCTGCATCTTCCACCTGAGAGTGAGCTTGGCAGTCTTTAAACATAAAAAGGCTGCGTGGGTTTTTTTTGTTATTTATTAATAATAATTTTTAAAAGCTTGATAATGTTTAAGTGGCTAAACCTCAAACTAAATTCGCAGAGGATTCATGGAGCAGGGATGTGTGCCCCAGCTTGCTCATGGTTCAGTGTCCTGGCAGGTCGGTCCTTGCCTTCCAAGGCAACAATTAAAGATGCGTTCCTGCAGCAGCCTCTGCCTGCATTCCTTTCGTGTTTCTGAGGTTTCTCTCAACCCCAGTGGCACCCTGCTCTTCACTGCAGTCTCTCCCTCTTTGTGTAAGCTGCTGCTCACAGCTTGGTGCTGCAGATCTCTTACCTGCCACAGCTCATTGCACAAAACTTTTTTTCCCCAAAGCCTGCTTCTTCCCCAGGGGAGCCAGAGAGCGACCTTCCTCTCCCTTCAGAGGCATTTATCTGACCTCCTCGCTTCCGAAGAGAATCCTGTTATGTAATTAAGAACCATCCATCCACCATGTAACAATTACTCCAGCTGCTGTCACACCGTTACTCAATTATGAATGAGGCAATCTATGCAATTGTGAAAACTGCTTCTAATTCTACAAAACAAGTCTTAAATCTAAGGTGTGCCCCATGGGATAACGATGCAGCTGCACACTCAGCTTCTATACTTCAAGCCATTCCTTAACCAAGACTCACAATCTAGATAACAAAGAATAACCTCCAAGTGTTGTATTGCACATTAAATATGGGAACATCTATCAATCTGTTTTCACCTCTTAAGTACTTTGATTAGTGTTTTAATGACTATGCTTACTCCATGTCTAGTAGAAAGACCACCCAATCACTGCTTTCAAATGTTTGCAGCTTCAAAACAAAGATCAGTGACAAATTGTTGAGTGAGGGTTACAACCTTCATAGTACAGCATTACAGAGCAACAAATGTGCCCCTCTGAAACAACAGTATTACATATTATAAGCTTAAAAATCTCAAAGATTGGTCAAGAAAAATCTACGTGGGATGACTTGAAGTAACACATGCCTTTTGTATAGTGCCATTTCCAGGCAGGGAAAAAGCAAAGGTTGCTCTCTTAGGAGGGAAGCTTCCCTGAGGAGTGGGACTGTGAAAAGTAAAATGATGCCAGAAGTTGGATCCCAAGCAGGAGGAACTCACCTGAGACACGTGTCATCCTTGTGGAAAAATAGCACTGCTCTAGGTCCTCAAAGTGAGCTGTGAGCCGCTTCCGTCGCGAGGCGAGTGTGCTGTTATACCATGGCTGCTTCTTGGCCTGAAGGGAGAGGGAAATATGGTTCTTGAGAGAGGTAAAGCCAAGCCTGAGTTCTATTTCAATAGATTCTAAGAAACTGAAATACAATCTACCCATTGTATCTGGTGAGTCAGAACTTGAACAGTAACAATGAAGAATAACTTGTTACTATCAAGTAAGGACTAGGGTCTTGCGTGAACCTTCTTCTCAGTTAGAAGAGATGTTTTTAGACAGTGGTCTTCTGAATCTGCGCAAGTTTCACTGCACCCAAAGGACAGATGGCAGCAGCCTATGGGAGCTGTGTATTGCATTTGTGCAGGTACACAGCAGAGGCCCAACATACGGCCTTTCAGTTTCCCAAATCAAACGGACTGTACAAAAATCACTTCCTACATCTCCAGTAAACCACTCAAAAAGAGTGGGAGCTGTTTATTTTAAGGACTTCGTTACTGAAGTATTTCTTTAGAAGTAACTCGGTAACTATAAAAGTCAACAAATAAAGACAGAAGCAGGAATACACGAAGAGACTTAGTTCAAAGGTTAATTCAAAAGAAGTCCACGAAACAACAACAACAACAACAAAAAAAAAAAAACAGAAAAAAAGCCCCACCACTTCCCAACCTACACAAGCATCAATACTGAGAGGGAGAAGGATTGAAACTGCATAAGCAATCTCTCCCTTTGAAAACAAATGGAAAGCAAAGTACTTCTTGTTTCAATCACTAGTGAAAGGAACAAATTCCTCTGTTGCTCAAGGAGCACAAAGACCATCTTGCTTTTGTTTATGTTTCAAAAGTCTCACACATCAGAGATAATGGGGGAATTTTAAAAGAACCAACAGGCTCTGTAACAAAGATTTCTTAAGGCACAGTATCCCTGAACACGCACAAGGTGTACAATGCCTCTCAAGCACTAACAAAACCCATTCAGCAAGCACCATGAAGAACAGTGGTTTGATTGCCCCTCAAATCATGAGGCAGAATGGGACTGCTCTCATTACAACCGTCAAGAAGCCAACAAGACAAAACAAAGTTTAGAGCCTACTTTGAGATTCTGCTTCTAACTGTACAAACAGTAACCTAACGCTCAAGGGAAGAAACATAGCCCAAGCAATGAGACTTCCAGATGCCACTTCCCGTGCGAGGCCCCTGGCTATGTGCTGACATCGTGACTCATGGCTCGACAGCTTGTTTCATCTTGAAAGCAGTTCCAATCTCAAAACACATCTCTCCAGCACTGGAAAGCACTCCTACCTCAACACCTTTTAAATATAATTTTCTAAAGCTTCACAGCTTCGAGAGGGACTTAACGGAGTACTTTACAGCACTGCTCCCCTAATTTTGCACCCCAGCTTGCAGGGGCTCCAGCCTCTCACCACACATCAGAAATGATTAGGGCTTCAAGATGACTGAAGCAGCAAGGAGCAATCAGCCCAGTCTTGCTAAGACAAACAAGCCTGCGACACGATGAGGGATATAAGCCACGCCTGGCTCTGATCTGCTGGATGTGTCCAGTCCACGTGGAGGTAGCATCAGAGATTTGAAGTAGCTTGCCTGCTGGGCAATACATCAGCAGAAGAAAATTTCCTCGGAGCAGTGTCAGCCTGGCACGTGGTGACCCAGCTGTGCTGGGAATCGGACTGCATCTTGAGCTGAGCCTCAGCAGCAAGGGGTTTAAAGCTGCTCAGGTTTTTATCAAAACATTTATTGAGCTTCTAAGCAAAGAAGACTGCTCGATGGCTAGTTGTTAAGCAATGTTAGGACACACAAGTGAAAACATAAGGCAAAAGGAGTGAGAACACAGTCAAGTGCTTTTTATTCACCTGACTGCTATACTATGAAAACCAAGAAAAATATTACCGTTGTTCCAGTTGAGAATGGTAGTTAGGGTTACTCTTATCAAGAGTTATTTTTCTGTCTGAGCTCCAGACATCTGTGGCTTCAGAGCTGTCCACAAGTTCCTTACTTCCAGCAGAAAAGCCAGGTACTGCAACTAAATACTACCTGCAGAACTCCCCAGTGCCTATGCAACCTGTCCACTGTTTTCTTCTGAAGCTCAGCCTCTGCAGGAAAATTGTCCTGTGGCTCAGTGACACAAATTCTTCCTTAAGAACATGTTTGCAAGCAATGCAAAAAGTAATTGCACTGTGAAAGCAACCTATGCTGCCCCTTTTGAGCTTAGTTACACACTGTAAGCTGTAAAATACGAAGATTTTTGTCGTGACTGACAATTTAAAGTGTACAATTGAATCCAATTCCTCAGAAATGTTCTTTCTGTAGGAAAACTTTTTGCTGTGAAGTAGTGTCGAAATGAACTACCTTTGAGTAAAGTGTTTAAGAGTTCTCTCTCAACTCTCCATCCAAACATACATTAAAGTTTGATTAGTAAATTTGCACTTGAGAGAACAGATCTTGCACTGTCAAGGACAAAGAAACTGGAGTTGAGGACAAAAAAATAATCTCAAACAAATATGACTGTCATACGGAATGACTAGAAAATCTGGGTTGTTCGTTCTGTGCAGTACAGCTATGGTATTTTTTTCCATTTCAAAGGAAAAATTAAAGTACTGAGACAAGTAGTGTCAGTAGGGAACAAACACTATACTGTATCAGTCCTGAACATAAAATCCCCACCAACATTTCATGTGCCCTTTACAGCAAGGTACAGCTGCAACATTTTGCTTAAGCAAAAACCCCACAGACCACAACAGCAGAAGGAACATAAACGTTCTTACACTGTCTGAGAAACATTTCTCATTACTAATTAGTTATACAGTTGCAAACAAATCTGCACATGCACTCAAGTTCAAAATTCGTGTGCTTCTCCTTGATGTCAGTTATTTGGCCAAATAAAATCTAGCAGCACTTCTACCTGTTAAGATCGCCAGTTCCTGAGTATTTCTGGTAGCACACAACAGAGCACCTAAGACAAGTTAACACGTACAACAGCCTACCTAGATAAAAACTCACCTCTATCATCAAAACCTCTTTGACTTAGTGAGCTGGATACCAGTGTCATCTTCGTAGCCCAGATGAACCACTCTGAGCTGCAATACCACAGCAGTGCTGTTTGTCATTCGGGAAGCCATGTGGGTCAGACTGAGTTTGGAGGCTGCCTGCCAAATGGTTTCACAGCATGCTGAACCTTTTGCCCTCTACAATATGAATTCTTACTACAGTTTGTGAGGCCCTAACAATGATAAACTACGAGGCAACTGTATATTTGGAGAATGAATGTGCTTGTTTTAGAAGTCAGACTTGATCCAAAGCTATGTAATTCAATGCAGAGTGTCAGGGATTTACCTCTCTTCCAAAACGCTGCTGACTTGGGAGAAGAGATGAAAAGCAGAAAATATCCTCTCTGCCCTGGAAGAGTCAGCTTTGGGAATTAAGTCACACACCTAATAAGTGACATTACTTTTTTTTTTTTTTNTAGTGACCTTTTTTTTTTTTTTTTTTTTTTCCTTGCATCACTATGAATATTCACAACTATGCACAGCCATTCCTACTGCCATAGTCTCAGCTCCAGTTTGATCCCATAACCAGTTAAAGCAAGAGGCCAGACGACTGCCACCACGGAGACTGTTGGTGCTGTATTTCATCTCTCCCCAGTCTCCACATCCACTGTTCCCTTCCCCTCATGCACAGACGCATGTATTACCTTACCTGAGAACTGCCACTGAAGCCTGGAGGCTGGCTGTACTCCGTGGAGTCAATAATACTACTGCAAAAACAGAAGAAATAGTCTACTTAAATCACTGTACAACCATCCTTTACCATTTCCAGCCTCTTCTACTCTCCCCCACCCCTTTACATCCTGTAGCACACTTAAGTTTGAAATCCATTCTACAGACAGGGAACACAATGCTGTTTTTCATTTGAGGATATGGGAGTGATATGGGTTTTTTTTTTTTTTTTGTTCTGCTTTTAAATACACAATGTCTAGAACAGAATGATGATCATCTCTGTACATACAATAAATTTGTTTACTGTCACACGCAATTTAGTGTAGTACAGTCTAATAATTTCTAATTAGAATGCAAATGCATATCCCTTGCATGAAATATGCAGGCAAAGACATTCTGAAAAATAACATGCTACCACTGGTTTTCAGTTCCTTTAAATAATAATAATTATAAAAAAAAGAGAAGTTAAAATCTGTTGCATTTGAAACAGCAACATAAAGAAACAGCTAAAGGAACCAGTTAAAGAAAGACACAAGTGTTCCACACATCTCTAAATAAACTCAGGACACCAGCTAAGAAATAGAGAACTAAACTCAAACACTGATGGCCAAGAATATCATTACTAGAAACTGCTATGCTATATCCAGCTCCATAGTTAGTACTTGTAATGACACAGCACATCTGAATCACTGCTTTTAAAATGTATACATGCCAGCTCCAAATGTTTCAATTTTGAAAATGCAAAGGTGCCTGACAGAGCCAGAAAGAAGGTGGTAAGTATCCTCTCGTTTATGGGCAAAACATTTAGCCATCACTATCAAGCACTGGAGTCAGCTTAAAGCATGCCTATTCGAACATTTTAAATGCACAATGGCATTTCATTAATTACAGAGAACTCATTACAAGTATCATCACGATTTGTTTCTGAAAAATCTTTCCCTAGCACTTCTGCTGTGTCATTTCATTTGATTTGGACAGAAGCAATGCTCATTATTCTCAGCTTTACTTATAAGTTAACCCTGGATTTAAGCACTGCCCGGGAGGAGCTGAACATTTCTTTAAAAAGCTGCCAGAACATTTTCTATAGGTCCTGGTTTTGGAAGACATGGTTGTACCTACTGATGTTTAGGTAATGGCTGCCAGAACAGATGTGCAGACGTGACATTCTTGGTCACAAATCAAGTGGTCTGGCTGAAACACCAGTCAGGGTACCTGCGAGTCTAGGAGGATGAAATAGTGGTACTAGTGCTTAAATATTTCTCTGAATGTTTTAAAGCCCTCCTGGAAGTGAAGGAAGTAGAAACAGATGAGAGATGATTTTAAAGTATCGCTAGTGGCTAACTTGTGAGATGAGATTGATTGGAGTTCTGTTACAAGCAAGACAAAAGCTGCAAACAAAGAAAATCTAAGGGATAAAAATCATTATTTGCTGCTAGCTATTGCAAAGGAGAAAATAGCAGAGCTGTTTCAAGCATGGTCAGGGACAATGAACTTTAAATTAGGATGCGGCCACTTGAAATAATGAAACACATACAGTAGATCCTGCCAGGAACAGCATGAATAAGGCACTCGGCTGGAAAGCAATGAAAGAGTACTCTACTCCAAGACAGGCATAGCAGCAATTAACAGCAAAACACACAGACTTAAAGTGCCTAGTCTCGTTCTGCTGCAGGTTGGCTGGTGACGTAAAGCCTTCGAGAGCGTGGACGTCATTTCCCTAACCAGAATACAAATTCAAAGCTGCTCCTGCATGGTGCCTGAAGCAGAGTTAAGCCAGTGTATGTTTGCATGTTTTCCATTTAAAAAACAGGAAGGAAATAATCAGAGAAATTCAAGTTTCCTCTGAACTCCTTATAAGAAGCTGCAGTAGCAGGTTCAATTAGGAAATGACATATTTAAAAACCTGCAATATGAACAACAACACAGTAACCTGTGCTCTGTAAATCTCATTGGTTACATTCTTATGAAGTGGTGAGCAAATGAAGGCAAAGGAGATCAGGATTTTGGTAACTGAGGTTACCAGGCAACTAGATTTCTTTCTTTTTTTTTAACATCAGAATCTCTCCCCAAAAACACCTATTAGAGTGATGGCTTGTTATTGCTATGAGTGCCTGAATACCTAGCCACAGAGAAGCTGCTGCTTCTATCTCCTGTTTGCACCATCTCCCCATAGCAAAAATAGCACACGCCTGCTCTGACAAACCCTCCCCAGAACTATTTGTTCTTTTCCCTACTCTTCCATCTTGTTCTCTATTAGTATACAAACCCAGCACTCTGCAGTCCTGTAAACAAGTGGCATGCTATTACTCAATTGAATATTTCCTCACGCCCTGTACAAGCATAAAAGAAAAAAACAACACTTGTTTCTTGAAGCAGAGAGCATATTGAACATGATAGTTGTATTTGTTTTCTTGCTAAGGGACTTAGAAAGGAAGATGGGGGGGGTGGGGTGGGGATGCACAGCAATTTCACATTTTGAAGGTGCTGAGGATGCATGAAAAAAGCAAGAAACAATGAAAAAAATTAATGAAGCAAGGCTGTAATTTAGAGCAAGTAACTGAATAAGGGCAAGTCACTGGAGACCAGATAAAACTTTGAATTCCAGAGAACTATATTCCTGAACTTTACATTCTGGGGCTATAGAGATATATATATTTTTAATCTCAGCAGGTATCTATGATAGCCTTGTACTATTTATGAGTCACAGTAGTAAGTTTATATGATTGCATTTCATTATCAAGGTGTTTAGCATGTTACCAAGTTATATTCCAATTTAATATACCATTTTAATTCAGGGAAAGCGTAAAAGGTCTCTGCAAGTTTAACACCTTTTAATGTAAAAGTGAAACCATCTCAAAAATATTTGTATTTCATCCTTTCTGATTCACAGCATCAATAAAATGCACTTTGAAGATTAATTATACGTTCGGCTACCACAGAACTGGAAAAATCTGCAGGTTTTAAACCTCCTATGAGTTGTGCTGTACCACTCTTCCCAAGCAGGAATCACAGCTAATTTGTGAGATACTCCACAAAACTTAATGTCAGGAAAAAGAAAACAGAATTTCAAGTGATAGAAGTTTCTGGAATCAGAGTTCATGTAGTTTAAGCCAATTCAATTACTTGTATTAGGTAAAATCACATCTTCTGTCAGAATCAGAGAGGGACGGAAGCCACAGGAGCCAGCTAACAAGCAATGCCTGCTCAGACACCACCAGTTGGACCACTCACGACTACCTCTTAATGCAGCAATGTCATTAAGAAACAGAAACATAGTCAGCAATCCTAAATACTACAGAAAGTAGCTAAATATCGTGTATAAATCACAGTCCTGGTATTATGTTGTACAAGAGGGGAAGGAAAAACGCTTCAGACACAGTCAAGATAGAACTGAACAAGCATTAAGAAGGACCTAGCATGAAAACAATCCCATGGTCCCAGCACCTGCCACGGTCTAACCTACCACCATCTCCCAGCAGATCCAAGTTGAAACTCCCTGACCTATTTTGGACACTCTATTACACCTTCATAAGAAAGGACAGAGAATAACTGCCCCAGGTACGTGAAATAAGGAGGCATAAGAAATAGTAAGAAATTCTCAGTAGACTGAAACCAGCATAGGTCACACTCAGCAGATTCTTAAAGCCCCTCACAAAAACTGTTGGGCTTAAAATGTTGAGATTGCATCAGATAAAGTTTTCTGGGAGCTTGTTTGTTAACTGGCCCCAAGTAACAAAGACACATTTCTACTCATAAATACAGTCTCAGAAAAAAAGGTTTCTATGCCTGAAGGCGCTCAACATGTGAGGAACAGATTCAGCCCAGCCCTTGCTGAAGTTATCCCCAAGCAGCAGTTACATGAAACAAACCACAAACAATCTGTTTAATAGTCAATAACCAGAAAACTAGCAGAACCTGACAAAAACCTCATCAGCTTCATAAAGCTGCTGCTTAGCAGATCAGCAATAACCCACACAGAAAACATATCCACACCCTAAACTTGGGCAAGCAGCAAAGGACAAAGCAACAACCACTGCTCCCTTCCATCTTTGCTATATTCCTGTATATAGAGCCAACTAGAACTTCCTAGAAATACTAGTGATTCTTTTCTCTGGGTCCAGAAATAGCAACTTAGTAAAAATTCCCAGCCACCAGGGCTGCGCTCCATACCAACGCGTTGTTCCTACATCTCTCCAGGAGAGGAAATCTGATCGTTTCTGTCTAGCTTGCTTCTGGACTACCAGGTTGAGAGCTGCTCATTGCAGGAAAGGTACCAATAAAATTCTGTAACAGAAATCAACCACTTACAGAACTCTTCCTATTAGGAAAATACACTTGGGAGAGGTAGGAGAGATGATCATTTAATAAAGTAACTCGGCCCTGTCAAATCAGAGCTTTCTTCCAACTAAAAAAAAAAAATATGGCTATAAAGAAGTAGAGCACTTCAAACCCTGGCACATGCAACTTGGATGTAAGAAGCATCTGCAATTTTGTCATCAAGAAACCAGACTATGCAATATTCCAGACTAAAATCCACACTGAAAATATGTTATTAGAAAGGCATTCCATTAAATCAAAGCAGACAGCAGATAAACAGAATCAACACTGCCACTCAGTCCAGAGGACACTGGCACCTCGCAAAATTACGTTTTCCTGTGTCAAAAAACTGCATCACGTTCAACACATATTTAATAGCAAGGTTTCACACCACAGCAAAGCTGGTAACTCAAGTTAACTAATCCGTGCTACACCTAAAACCACCAGCTTTCCACACTGTCTGAGCTGGAGAAGACTTTTCATCCAACTGTAGACACAGATGGTGGTTTTGTTGCTGCTTTGCTCGTGTCAATTTTTATCAGTAAAATCTGAACAGGTGAATACTGTGTGGTACTCAAGTTTTGCTTGTGTTTTGTGCACAGGGAGGACTAACAGGTACAGCACAGTGTGTACAACTGAAGATACAAGTTCTGAGTTGCAAGCTCCATACCTGTGTGAAGGTGAGGGAGCTTCAAACTGCGGCACCGTACTGTCCTCACTGACTGGAGAGTACAAGCCACTCATTTCCTGAAACAGAAAGCCAAATTACAGCAAAACATGAATAGCAGGTACATTTTAATATATGGGGTTTACACAGCCTTCTTTGGATTTTTTTTTCTAAGGAAATAATGAATGTTATCTGCAATTCTTCAGTTCCCTCCTGGAAGCTTTGGTAATATGTGAAGAAACCTCGATTTTTTTTCTCTTATTTGTTTTTCCCCTTCTTCTTTCTGGTGTCACTCCTGACAAACCCAGGTATCAAATGGGTTTATGAAACCACGCAGCTGCACTGATTTTTTGCCCCACAAAAGGCAGTTGTAAAGTTTACACTCAAACTAAAAGAAAACACTGGTGGATTTAGTTAACATCCAAGAGTCTCTAACCCAGCACCTCCCTTAAGCACAGCAGAACAAGCAAGCTCTAAGCACATTTTTGAGACACATGCTAACTTTTATCTAGCAGCCTTTGCAGCTATAAAGTAACATCAGATGTAGGTCAAGGCAAGAACAGCCACAAGACAACGGTGCAAAGGTGGTACCGTGCCCCAGACTTAAAAGAGGATCTATCAGTTGACAGCAGGGCAGGTATACAACAGAAGCTTTGCACATGAACCTGGCTCTGTCCCTTCCAGACTAAGTCACTGCAGTGCACCCAGTACAAAATTGTATCTTTAACGCATTTCAGAAACTGAAGCTATGTAAGATGCTGCAAGCTCTTTAGTTAGGGGGGCAAAGTGTTCCAGGACGTTACTGGTACTTTTCAAATTCCCACTAGGTGCCCATTAGTTGTTAGGTAGAAAGTGAGATATCTGTGACAAGAGAGACCCCAGGCTCCAGAGGTCAGCACCAAGGTCACTGCCACACACTGGATGCATAGCCCAGCTGCAGCCTGCTGAACTGTCTGATTAAAGAGCAGAAAAGCAGCTAGCTAGATATCCTCCACGGGACCCCACAGCCTTCAGAATAGCTTCTCCTAAATTTGAAGGCTTATTTTACCAGTCTAACAAACTAAGGTATATTTATTTCCCAAAAGCTGAGAAAGATCCAGGGAAGCCAGCCTGAAACACAGTGTTATCTGCTGAACGACAATTTGCATAGTTATCAGCTGAAGGGAAGTTCCTGCAGCTGTCAGTTCTATTTATACTTTGATAATTCATCAGCACGTGTATAAATTCAACGTAAATGGAGAAATCTAAGAAGCTTTTGGGCAGTAGATGGAAGATGGGACTGACTGCTTGAGGCAAGCAAGAAGAACAGCAGCTGTGCAAACTGATTCCCAAGAAGCTCTAAGGGAAATCTATTTTGAGAGATGGCTGAATCTGATGCATTCCTAAAACAGTTTCCTACCTCACAATCAAAACACTAGAATGACTGGAGGAAAGGATCAAGCAGAGACCTAAAGGACTGAATAAGGATAGCAGGATTGAGCTGATGGGTTTACAAATACTTAGAGAATAATTCTTAAAAAATAATATCTCAGGAGGATCCTGAGGGCCAGGAAGTAGCAAATAGTTTCTGTTCTGAAATGCAGCAGTACCTGATTCTGCTTCTACCCTGCCTCGGCTTTACAGCTCTCTCATGCACCCCTGACACACCTCCATTTCAGGAGTGGCACGTTGCTAAGATTTAAACAGCCTGTACAGACAGCTGGAATAGGGCAACACAAAAATCATAAATCACGATCAATAAATTGGCTGTTGATTTCTAGCAATCATTCTAAAATACTACTCACATAAAGAAATTGAAAGATATGATTATATAAGAGCTAGGTTTCCATAAAGCCCCCCTCTCACTAACCTGCAGTCTGCGCACATCAACTGTATGAACAAATTAAAGAAAGAGCATCATCTGTTCACTTCCCCATTACTGAAGCAAACGCCGTAAATTTAACACATCAGCCCCACAGCAAGGCAGACAGCTTGATGGAAAAGAAAAATTGCCAGTCAGAACAACGTCTGGGCACCTCACCTCTACTCGTTTAATATCTTCTTCCAGAACACTCAGCTCCTTCTGGATCTGCTCCAGTTGCTGTGGATGAGAGAATGGGAGAAATCTAAATCAATCTCCACTGCACCACTGCCAAGATAAATTAAGATCATTTCAGAGAGAAACCTTAACTATTGTAACTGTAAATGACTCAAAAGGCACTAGGCAGATAGATGTTCATATGTACAGATTAACACAAGTGGGCACAAATTACTTTTAAGACAAAGTTGTTATTGTGAAACAGTACAAAGCAAGAGCATGATCCACTTTGATTTCACACACAAAGACCCACATTACTCAAAGTTACATTTCTACAATCCCCCAGATCCTTCCATGCAAGATATTTATAACTTGTTTAAAAGCACCGAACACGATCGGGCAAAGACACCAAGAACAAAACCACAATCACTTCATCCTTCAAGAAAATACAAAATACTTAGCCAAAAAGTACTATGAGCACTTCTCCTTCTAGCAGTTAACCTACTAATTGACGAAGTTTCTGATTTTCAGATTGGCAAAAACACCCATTGTGACCAGGGAGATATTTGCTCCTGATACCAAGCAAGTATGGCATCGCTTTAAAAGGTGCAAAGTCTTGGATTACACACAGACCCCAGCCAACCTAACTGAGGTCTGTCTTCTGAAAGGCTCAGAAGGGAACTTCTTCCAAATTCAGCAGCCACCATTTCCTTTCTCTTTTAGGGATCACACTCAGACATTGCCTTGGTTTCACTCATCTCACACACAGAGAGGCCACAGATTTGGTGTGTACTGCTTATTCCTAAGCATGAGCATCACCTGCTCACGGGCTCTAATTCCCACTCCTCATTCAGTAGGCATCTCCCACCTAGATCCCCTTACAGCCAGTGCCCAGCCTTTCAAGACTTAAACACATGCACTGCACAAGGTGAGAGCTCTAAACAGACTAACCCCAGGTCCTGTACTAGCCCAACACACCAACGTGCTCAACCCTAACAAACAAACTGAGAACTGGAAGTCCACCTGACTTGCCTCACCTTGCCATAAAGGTCTACAGACAGCTAGCATGGTGGCATTTGACCAGTTGGCAAGTCCAAAGAAAGTACATTAAGCACAACATTCTTGGAAGGCCAGACAAATTTTTGTCTTTCTCTGTTTCTAAGGGAATATCAAATTGACCAAAACCAAAATTATTGGTATTGCATTACATGATACTCTTAGCATGACATATTCCCAAGAACATCTGGCAAACTGCTTCTGAAGACGTATTCCCTCAAGGGGCCTGCTCCTTAAAGTGACAATCTTTTGCTCACACCAAAGCCCACCACTAAATTCCCACTATTGATCAGTACTGCAAATATTTGCATCAGAAAATCCATTTTTTAATCTCTCTTTTGACATGAAGAATGCTTCTGTGCCTAAAGACAGGACAGGACTGCTGGGTTCACACCTATTCCTAAGATGGCTGTGTCTTCCTTGGAATCAGACTATGTTGTATCTCTATACTGGCCCCTCTACTCTGAAGTCTTCAGTTGACAATTTTAGTCACAGACAGCACGAGTTTAAACCCAGACTGCCGCAGATAATTTACAAACCACTACACATAACAGATAATTCCATTTTCACTTGCAAAACCTACAGCAAGAATAGCAGGTGGTGCTATAGCTCCGAGATTAGTGGTAAAGCTAAGTGACACTTGCACAGCATGGGTCTTGACTGTGCTCAGCTCTAGCAGTCAAATACCATTAGTCCCCTACTTCCATAAACTTATTTAAAAAGAAGTTACAAAGCCTCACTTAGAAGTTGCAGAATTACAGCAAGGAAATCAGCTATTCTACAACATACAGGCTCATAGCCAAACTAGAAGTCTGAAAAATAACTGATGGTTGTTGCCATCACGAAACCAGGAGACATTCTTATGGGCACCAGAGCAGAGACACTTCATTGGCCAGCCTTTAGTAACTACTGCGCAGTGTCAGAAGCACCCAATCTAAGACTTCATTTGCTGTTGCTAATTCTTCCTTGCAGTTACATTTAGCAAGCAATCACATTTATCAGGCAGCAGCAAGTCTTAAAATGAGGTAAACACATTGCATGTTGACCTCAGGAAGAGTCTTCTGACTCTGTAAGCATTAAATGAGTTACCAATACTTGCACTGAGACCTTCTTTTTTGGTAGGTCAAATGTCTTATGCTTTACTCTATCACAGACCTTAAATCAGTCCATGTTCATTCCAATTCAACTCTGAAAAATGAGACTGCTGAATTATAATTGCCAGCCACTGCAAAATGTTTAAGGAAAGCTAAATGAAATGTAGCCCTCATAGTATGCCCAGATTTATAGGCCCTTTGTTTGATTTTCAGTCTTGCTGGGCACAAAAAGCAAGCCAAGTCTCGTCTCACTGATGGGTGGAATCATTTCCATCAAGCTTTTGATTAAGTTGGCATAATGCTTACAATGAATGCTTAAATAAATGCAAAACGAGAAGCACATGCTATAAACTCTCAGACATGGATGCCTTCCCTGAACTGAAAGGACCACTGTAAATGAAAGAGGTTTTTCCTCACGTGAGTATGAAACTTCTATTGCCCCTGCATCTGCTGCTGGGTACCACTGTAAAGAGCCTGGCCTCATCCATCTGACTCCTTCCCATTAGATATTTGCACTCCACACCACAGTAGGTAACGTAGGGTCTCATAGCCTTCTTCTTATACAACCTTGTAGATCAGATCCCTTTCAGAACCCCAAGCAGTTCTCAAAAACCCGTTCGTTTGAGTTAGAAACTCTCTAGATACAAAAGTACTCTAAAATCAACTCTCAGTTGCAGACTAGCTGTACAAAAGGACATCCTCCAGTTACAGTTAGGGGGAGATAACTGTACCACCAGCACCAAAACGCTCCTGACTTTCTATACAAGAATCTAGGTGAGGAATATTGATTGCAGCTTATGCAGCATTAAACACCAAGACACGGTCAGAACTCCATGTCAGTTGGCTATCTAGCAGCAAATGCAGTTGGGCACAGTGAGGAATTTTTATCCTCATGCCCCCTGTTTTCCCTGGATCAAGAATTCACAAGGCAGGAACATCATCCTCTGTGTTTGTGCAGCACAGGTAAAAAGCAGACCTGACTGGGGCTCCTGGTGCCAGTCTGAAGTGCTTCCAAAAAAATAAAAGCTGCGAATTACACTAGAGTTGTCTGTGGTGAACCTGGCATCCTTCTTAACTTTCTTCACTCACTTTGGTGAATTCTAGGTGCTACCATCTAGACCAGGGCTCAGCAGAATTTCTCAGTGCCACAGAGACAGCCTGGAAAGAAACAGCTGAGAAAAACTCACGAGACAAAGCCATTTACCCTCTGCCAACTGGCTTTCCAATTCTAGAAAAAGGACAAGAAAGAAACAGAAGCTATTTTCTAAAGAAACACTGAGAAATCCCTAATGCAACTCCCACTGAACAGCTTAAACAGATCTTCTGGATTCACACTTTTGGAAACAAGTCATTTTGTGTCAGCTACACGCCTACAGTGCTCTGATCCAAAAGCATTCATCACTCTGTGTACAGTAAAGACAAAACACTCCGTACAACATCCTTTTACTATATCTCGTTCTTCTAACAACTAGTCCACTAGCAAATCTGAATATAAACTCGGTATATCCATAGTTGGACCTCAATTTAGGTACCCAGTAAGATAAGTTTCTTCCCATAAAACTCGAATATCCCAACTACAGCTCTACAGAGAAATGCATCAGTTTTCCCTGGAAACCAGTGGCAAGTCTCATGCCTCAGCATTTTCCTTCCATTACTACTTCTGATAGAGCCTGTTACATAGACCAAGTAGGCAAAGAAGTAACCTTCAGAGTTGAAAGAGATTTCAGGCCTTTAAACTGCAAGTTTTGACATCAAATTCCACTTGTTGACAACTGTACTAAGTCTTCGCATGAGGAGAAAACAATACAAGGTTTCTTTTGGGGCAGTCTTCTTGTCTTTGTACAAGCCTTTGCGTATTACTTTCATTGTGTAATTGTGGGATACAAGCCTTTAAGACACGTGAGCAGACCATCAACAGCAGACGTGTCTGCATGGGATATTTCTTCCCTGCAGTCAATGCTTCCTCCAAACAGCACATACTGCCTCTTAGTGGGGGAACAGCTAACAATGGTTTGAAGACTACACCCTAGTTAACACAAAATTCCTGCAGGATAGAGATGTCTGGCTAGCCAAACGTACTATTTCTCCCAGACCATCCTAAAATAAATCCTCCAGTTCAGTTTGTAGGGACAATGCTTTGAATGCTTGCTGACACAGTCATGTAGAAGTCCATCACAAGAGGAAGATCACTGAGGCAGGAAACAAAAAGGGAACAAAAGTGTCTATACGTTTAGACCAATTCAGTTTAATGAATTTGTGTACAATGTCACTTAGCTCCTAGCTTTAGGTTGCACCCTCTTTCTTTAGGGAGATCTCCCCCACATCAGTAAGAAATAAGTCAGCTGTTACGCACTGATATTTCTACAGTAATCCCTAGCTGTCTGCTCATACCCTAACTGCATCCTTGGCTTATCATTACAGTCAGAGCTCACATCTCTAAGTGAGCAGCTTAGAAATGCAAATAGATTTAAAATACCTGTTATTTAAGTGCAGTGCATAGGAAAGAGTGGTATAGCTATCAATTTATCTCAGGAGTCCTGGAATGTAATCCAGACTATATGACAACATAAGAGCATGACTGATTTCTAGTTCTGTCACCTCCTCTTGCTTATTCATTAGTTCATCCGTGTGTGTATGCACAGAACAATAAGAGCTGACAGGTGAAGTGATTAACACAGGCTAATGACATCCCTGGAGAATTCATGCTTTTAATTCCCGGCAATTATCCCACAATAACTAATAACTCCTCTTATTTTTAGTATTTAACGTGCTCACAGGATGGAGTAAGCGGAGACAGTCAGATAGATGCGTATCTGAGGCTGAAAAGGGTGAGGATGATTCTGAAATGCTGAGCAAGCACTCAGCACAGACAACCTGAGAACAATTCAGGTCCACGATGTTTAAGAGAGGAAAACAGTCCCCCTGCATTGGCTGACATTAAAGAGGCTGTGTTTGTAAGTATGAGAGACTTCAAGTGACAATATTAGAAATAAAAAGCCCATAAATATGAAGTAGTGACAGCAGCCATGAGAAGCATGAATGCACCTAGATGTATCACCTATATGTTGCACAACTTGATTTGTGCCATCATTTGTTAAACTAGGGATCCACCTTGGCTAAGCAAGTGCCCTACTTCACAGAAACACGTACCAGATTTTCCATCCCGTGGCTGTGCCAGAAGTATTTTAGGACAAATTACATATAGCCACAAAATATACAACTACACAGATACAGTGGTGCCTAGCTTCATGTGGTAGCATTCAAAACATGACAAGAGTTAAGTCTCCTTACACCGACGAACAGAGCTGAGTAGAGCTTTGTTAGCAACAGAGTTGATGATATCAGTTAAGTGTTCGAGATGAACAATCAGTTAAAAATAAACAAAGTTGAACTTGAATAAAGTATTTATGCAACACAGCTAATGTAATGGCATTAAATCGCAGATTTTAAAAGTCACAGGTTGATGTACTTGGTTTCCCTTGAAAACAGTAATAAAACACTAAGCCAAGTTCTTTGTTATTAAACTTGACCTTCTAAACCCCTTGGATCTTTGATGGAAGAGCCTGATGGATGAAAAAAATGGGAAGTGTGCATTCAGTTAACTCTGCACACGTATGGAAAGGCACACAGCCATGTTAAGTTTGCCTTTGAGAAAACCAACTATTGTAGATGATCAATACACCCCTATCCTATAAAACTACGTTATTTTATTTAGAAAGTATTTTCAAGCTTTAGCCATTTGTTTTCAATCTTCTTCCAAGTCAGACTTTTTTCCTCTCTGCTAGTATTGCCAAGGATTTGGGTTTTTTTGCCCTATTGCCATAGGTCAGAAAGAAAACAAAACCTAACCTTAAAACAACTTGCAAATACCTTTGTGCAAAATACGTGCAGTAAATTTGAGCTCAAAAGATCAATGTTTCGGAAAGTTATGAACACATCAAAACAGAATTTCTAATGGAAACTTCTGCAGGTGCTGAACATCACATTTATCTTCTAGAGAAATGATGAAAGTGTAAGAAAGAGCCATCTGTCAAAAGATTTGACTACAGCAATATTCTGAATTACTAAGTATGAGTTTTCTTCTAGATATAACTCCCCTTCAGTAAGTAAAGTTTCATGAAGGTAGGAGGACAAAACTTTAATGAATGAAAGAAGAAAAGAGTTACAGGTGGTTCATTACATGCCCTGAACATGTTGTAATGAAATATTACACAAGTACACTAACTCTAGGGCAAGATCTATATTAACTAACAATGTTGCCAGTCCCGAAGAAATTGCAGTCTGTAATTAATAAAAGCTGTTAATAAAATCGTGAAATAAATAATATTCAAAGAGGCACACTAGGAAACAAAGTTACTGGGCAATTTTATATTTCTTTGAAGATTTAAGGCAAAAATGTGACAGATACTCCACCATACACAAAAGGAGCTGTAATCTACTGAGTGAAGTTGCAATTGCTCACTCAGCAGTCACATTTACTAGAGGCAGGTTTGAATTAGTAAAAACAAAACAAAAGAGTAGTGTTCCTTCAGATTCTCCCCACAAAAATAAAGCCTGCTCACGCGACTCACAGCTCTGTCAAACACACTCAATGTTCCACAGTCTTTGCATGTTGAGTTCCATCTTTATTTCTTAAGGTCACCTATTAAAGCACCAAAAGAAATTTGAAATTTGTTAAAAGATCTGCTAACCTTTCCTGAGCTTTACTGCTTTATTAAGATAGTCATCTAAACCTCTCTTTCAAGCAGTACTTCAGGTTTTCTGCAGACATCTCCAACTAGGTTAAGACTGGATGCATCTTCACCATAGGCACAGAGCACATCCTTCCCCAAACAGCAGCTCCTCTGGACAAAATCATTTGGAAGATAGAGCACTTCTAACAAACTCTGCTGCCTACAGGGAGGATCCTGGGATTTACTACAGATGAAGAACCAAATGGATCAATTTAGTGTCTTGGTAGAGCTAGAGTCTTGATTGCTGAAAACAGTTTTTCTAAAATCTTTCTACTGACTAATCTGTATTTTGCACACTTCTACCCATTGTTTCTTATCTTGCTTATCAAGTGGAAAGAAAGATTGCTACTGCAAGTCTGACAAGGCTTCATTCCCTATGAGATGAATGGTAAGGCCAGATGCTAACCACTGTGGCAAGCTCAGAACCGACAGGCTTACACAAAAGAGATGTGACGTCTGCATTTGATGTTAGAATACAAAGGGGGGTGGGTTGTTAAGAAATAATATCAGAAGTAGTCTTGGCAACAGAGGGAACACACAAGCAGGGACAGAAAGAACCTGAAGCAGATCCCCGGTCCCAGCAGGCTTCAGGATGCTCCCAAGGCCACATTCTCAGCCTTAAAAAGTGATTCTGTCCCCGTCCATCATGACTGAAGCTAAGGGCAAATACAGATGATATGGGAAAGGTTTCCCAGGTGCTGAATATTTTACTCAGTAGAGGAACACTGAACATGTTAAAACAAAAAACACAGAAGCTATGCGTTCCACCCAACAAATGTAAACTAAAGCAGGTACTAATGGCACCTCCTTCTGTGAGAGTTGTTGCAACTCTTTCAGTTGCAGTAGTGTGAAGTAGAGCCATTACTTTTTTCAAGGCACTGACCTAAACATTGCATACCTGAACCATCCCAGGATAACTCAATTAAAGAACACCTCAGCGAAGCTCTGTATCAACCTCCCAGACAAACAGAGTCACTGTAAAGCCTGGGCAACCTCTCAGTCCCTCTAGCTGCACCAAATCTTCACTGAAAGTACTTAGTGCAAGGGGACAGTGGTCAGAGCCCCCATCAGTTCTTCTGTAAAGACGGGTCAAATCTGTGACATTATCTGCATAATCCTAACTGTTATATAAGAAAATGGTATCAGATATTGTACCGCACTCCTCAATCCACAGAATAACTTCAAGTATTAAGAAAATGAAAGCTGAAAGATTTCTCAGCAGTTTCAAGCAGTGCCCAAGCCTCTACTGTTTAAACAAGAACACAGTCTTCATTGTACATGTCTTCACTGACACCTCCAGTATAAGATACCCAAGATATCCTCTGGTGTTATGTTCTCCTTTGAAGTTTAGGTATCCTCATCAGCAATATTTTCACCACTTTTCAGGTGAGGCTGTACCTAGCTTAGTAAGTCTCAAACTCCACACAGGCATCTTTAATTTGAACTCAGTTTTCCTCCCCATCTCCCTCTCCTTTTTTTTTTTTTTTAATTCCCCTTTTTCCTGTTACCCCTGCTGGTGGTCCTCATCAAAAAGCTGTGGATGTCTACTTGTGGACAGGTTCAGGATAACTACCTACTAGGATGACTCTGAAAACAAATCCTCACACCACTCTGAACAAGGCTGCTCACGTGCATCACCCTTACATGGTTTAAGTTTGCAGTAAGCTGTGGCCCCACTGTTGGGTCTTTGATTTTTTTTTCATATCTTTCATCAAAAAACAGTGCCTGTAGAAAGCTCATTCTTTTGTGGTTTTCACCATCGTTTCTATAGGTTTCTGGGAAATCTCTGCTACCAGAGTTTGTACTATTGTATGACAGTTATAAGCAACTGCTTCCAAACCATGAAAGACAATGCATCTGATATGGAAACATCTTTCATTCCTTGAGACACTCATCTTGAGACAAATAAGAAAAGAGCACAGACTATTCATTCTTTTTTGACACAGCATTAGTCATGGCATTTGATACACAACATCAAATTGAGACAGACCACAATTTTACTCCTCCTCAGCCTTCCAACTTTTCCATCACAAAAAAAAGAATCTTGTTTGAAGAGCTGGGTGAAGTATGTTGGAGAAGGTAACTTGAGGATAAAAATTCTACATTAAATTTACATCAGCATGAGACCAAAAGGTAAAAAAAATTAAATTAAAAAATGAAGCTGTCACATGGAAAATAGATTGCAAGGAAAACTGCGTGACCTCCGCATGAGGACTTCCCAAATACACCTTGCTTTATTTGCTGAGATACTGCACATCACTGAAATAGAAATGAAGTGACAGAAAGCAGCAGACACCACCTCACACAATGAAAAACAAAGCACGTTACCTCTCGTTTGTTTCTTCTGGCAACTTTGAGAAATTCCATAAGGATCTGCAGCTGGGCAGCATGGGACTCCTGTGTAACAAAACATAAGGGTGTGTAACTCTTTCACAGATAGTAAGAGAGACCAAGAATTCATACATACACTTAGCAAACAGCTTTCACTCAGAGATGAGGACAAGAAAATGAGTTATTAAGGGAGTTTTAAGAACAGCAGTTTTACTTGCCTCAAAGGTTTTAAAGGTTTTGTTTGGTTCACGACAAGTTTTTACATGAAAGAAGAAAACCTTGTAACAGTTCTTGTTTGTGTGTTTCTGAAGGCTTACTACAAAAAGGAAGTGGTTTCTTTTTCCCCTCCACTGCTACACCTGAAATTGCTTTTGCAATACACATTCTTTGCACACTTGTTGTCTGTCCTGAATAGCACACTGAAGTATGAAATACTAACGTGAAAAACGTCTCCTCCCAAAAGTAACACTTGAGATTATGTAAAAAGAAGTGACGTCTGCTGAAGACTTTTCCTGAATGGAAGACAAAGTCACTGATTAAACTAAAGCATGCTTCTTCCAGTCTTTCCATAATAGGTGATCTCCTTCAAACATCAGCTTAACAATTACACCCAAATTTGCTACTAACTTAGGAGCATGAGAAGAGGACTGCAAGAGGAAATAAAAACATTTCAGAATACAGTCCTATAGTTGTATTCCAATATTCTGAAGTTTATTTTCACAATCTACAGATACATTTGTCACTAAATGGCTGTGAACATTCTCTCAGAAAGGTTCATGACAGAAGCACACACAGCCCATTAAAGGCAGGGGGGACACAAAGTAAGGAGATTAAGATGCAAGGAAACAATTTTCTCCCCTGTGATTTTCTTACTCTCACCCCACTGCTGTGATTGTAGTTAAAAAGTAAAACAAGTAAACTCAAGAAAAAAGTTCTCAAGTATTCTTCAAGTGCAATATATGGTTTTCACTTTTTTTTTTTTTTGAAAGCTAAGGGTCCTCACAAGATTTTCCTGCTCAGAAGTACTTATAAACTCAATATTGTTTCTTTGTTTCACATTTGTCACAAGTGACAAATAGGCTTGAGAATAAAGACGTTTTACTTTGAAGTTGGAAACTATACTCCCACCTTATCATCCTTGAATGACAATGGAAGACTTATGTACAAGCCCTCCCCCCATGCCCCAAGAGAGGGGCATAATCTCACTCAAGTCAATAAATATTTTTGTGTTACTCCCCCTCTATCAGAGGTGCAGTCTGAGTAAATACTGATTCTACTGGAATAAGATACACAATTTCCATTGCAACTTTTCCTCACTTCTTAAATCCTACCCAAAAGTCCCTCGGCTAAAGTTTGTAACCCAGTTTAATTTAAAAGGTTTGGCTCTTGTAACTGAAAACGGTCGTCTGAGACCAACAGGGTGGAAAGGCTGAACATCTAACTTTCCCAAACCAGCAACATCACAGATCAATCACAAGCACAGTCAGCTCCACTCTGCACAGACCTTCAAACTGACTTAATAAACATGGCACACAAAAAACAAACAAAAAAACTTACTGCTTCTAACTGCTTCTTCTTCTGCACTAGCAGCTCCAGCATCAGGTTGACATTAGCCAAGTCAAGATTGTCCTGATCAGTTCCCAACAAATCTTGAATTATCTGCCACCTGTGGCCATTCTAGAAAAAAGATGAGAGACATTGGACAGAAGGCTCAAGAAATTCAGGGCTATATCCAGCAACAAGCATCAAAACTGCACTATGTCATCCCTTTGTAAAAAAAAAAAATAATCTCAAAGCAGTTTCTGGAAATCAAAATCCCCAACTCTCCCACATGTACAGGAAATAGCTCTTCTGTCCCACTGCTCTGTGTAACTGCTTATCTCGTTTGGAAGGTATTTTGAGAACCTGTGCTTTATGAGAACACAGCTACTGCTAGGAAAAGATTATTACACAGCCACAGTTTTATTTGATTTGTGCCCTAGTTTTTGAGAACATATTTCTATGGGGAGGAAAAGCAAGCATGTTTATGGAAACCCAGTTGAATCGTATCTACCTGAAATAACTGTTGAGTGGCAATAGCTTTTAATTTTTTTTAACCAAGGAATAGGTAAAGCCTTTATGCTAAATCCAAATGGAAGAGAGTAGCATCAGTCCATTTCTTTTATTCACCTCCTACCCACACCAATTCCTCTTAAGAGTATTTTCACGGGAAACACAAGAGCAGGAAAGAAGATGGAGCTCAGCAGGCCAATCTTTTCATCCAACTTGTTAGAGCTGAAAAGGACTCCTTGGAGAGCAAGCACACTACCGTGCAGCCCAAGCTCTCTTACCTAAAGGTTGTTTGTTCTTCTATTTCTGAGTATAGTTAGACAAAAAAAGGACCTTCCAGAAGAAGAAAGGAAGAATAATAGGTTAACACTAGCATAGCTTTACATTAGGAAGACTCAGGATGCAGCTGAATGGCCTCTGAGCCTTCTAAAACCCAAAGCTGGAACGAAAATCTTGTCCTCAAAAGCTATGACACTAAATCAAGATATTTACGCTTGCAAAAACTTGAAATGCCTTCCAATCTAAAGCAGACATTTTCTAAGAAGCTATAGTGTATTTGTATTGGCTACGTTAGGACAAATAATGTAACATCCATATAGAACATTACTCCTTTTTATATAACACTTAAAACCTGTGGGAACTGCACAGACAAAAACCTCAATTTCAACCTGGAACAACTAGAAATAAAAAATATGCACTGCTCCAAATGAAGTCAATATGCTATCAGGGAAATTTTAAATATTGCAACCTAGAATAAATTTCAGGGTATACTTTTTACTCTTCTAAGAATGGAAAGAAAGAATAAGCATCAGATGTATGAAAAAGAAAAGTCAACAGTGAAACTGTTCAACTCTTGAAGATCTTTATTTAATATTTTAAAAGGACAATAACGAAAGAGACAAAATATTAACCTGAAAATTACTAATCTGGAAATAAATTCCTTCCAGAAATGGAAAGTAATTGCAACACTGTTCAAAGGTTTGTCAGGCTCATTAGGCAAGGCTGAGGAGAAAGAGATGTTTGAATAAAATGAGATGTACAGAGAAAGACTCATATCTGCAGATATCAGATTCTAGGACTGCACATTCAGTATGGACAGGAACACTGCAGATTTGTTAATTCTATATACAGCATGAATCTTGCCTTTACCATCACTGAAGGGACCAGAAAACAATCTTGACAGAAGTGTGCTATTATTTAACAGATTCTACTACATGATTTAGAAAGCTTCAGAGATCCCTTAATGTGGTTACTTCAATTAATGAGACAAATCCATTGCCAAGAAATGGTGCTCAGCACAGGATTCGTGTCTCAAATAACTTCTCTTATTACTTTTGATGTTAGAGAACAGGCACATTAAGGAACTCATAGGCACATTAAGGAACTCATAGGCAACGAGGTTTCTTGTTTTAGGAGATGTGGTATTATCTGGTTTTGCCTGCAAATAGAAATAGTGTTTTTGGAGTAAGGTCATAACAGATTTTCCACTTACTGACAGTTATTTAACATAGAGGTATCCTCAGGTACAGTTCTAAAGGTGTGCTGTGAAAAAGCAGAATTGATTTCCAAAAAGCTCATTTATGAGTTACAGAAGCCAAGGAAGGAAACCAGAAGTAGTAAGACAAATATTATGCAAGTTTTCTGAATAATATCATATACCATTTTGATCCTAAATGTACAAAAGCATCCACTGCTACAGCACAGGGATTTTCTCCAGAGAACACCACTCAGCCTAAACTGCACTCCGATTCCACAACATGAACAAAGTCTAGAAGAGAACCAGGCAGCTGCATTTGGGACCAGAGCCAGTACAGCAATACTCCAAACACATCTTTCTCCCTCTTGTGGTTAGTATTATCCTTCCTTCAGTTTCTCTGTAGAACATAACTTCTCACACACGATCACACAAGCCTGTACTACTTATTGGTCTTAATGCAGCCATAATTTCCAATACTGAATAAAGATTATTACCTTTAACTAAGTGTGCTTCCACAGGTAGTTTCTCAGGTTATATTCAGTACATCACAACATATTTAGTTATGTTAAGTAACAAACAATTTGCTTCTACCTGTGATAGCTGGCAGGAAGAACTGGAGTTAACAAGGTTGTGGGGACACAGTGCCACTGATATTGGTGTTATTCCCCCATAAAGTATATTGAAGCACCAGCTTGACAATGTAATTTCTTCTAAACTAAGCCACATAATGACAATTACTGAACAGAATCTTTAAGTAAATATGAAGTAAGAAAGTTTGAACATACGGTGCTACTCACTGAATGGTCCAGTTTGAATCTTTTCTCCTCAGATCTTTGTTTTTGTTTAAGAATAAGTTCGTTGACTGAAAAAAGAACAAAAACAACAACCAGGTATCAGAAGACAGATTTAAGAGCTCTCAAATAAAATATGAGAAAAATCCACCTCAATTTTTCTTTTCAATTACCCAGAAAGTTTACTAGCAACTAAAACAGTATGAAGTTACTGACATTTTTTGCTACTCAGTTTACTATCTGGACAATTGTTTGTTAAGGGTATAAAGGTATTTAAGTCATCAGTAAATATAATGCCTATGCATTAACAAAGTTGCTTCAGTTCATTTTTCTAAGAGCCGGAGTTTTACAGCTCCAAGTCAGAAACATGTCACAGAAGAATTTGAAGGAAATAAAACATCACCAGATTTACTATGGGCCAAGAACCGGGGCAGCCAAACAAAAACTCTCCCCTTATTTCATCGTGTTCATTACTTAAGATATCTTATTTCACACCAGTGGCATAAAGAAATAGAAGTAAGTTGATTCCTCCCCACATATACACCTCTTTTTCTCCCAAAACATACCTCTTAAATCAACAGCTGTAAGTGTACAGAAACAATGTTCTTCAGCCTAACTTATCCTCCACAACTTGCCTTAGCATAACCTTCAGCATAGCATGTTTGGGGCTAAGTCAGGGTGCCTGTTTCTGAACCATTTGTTGGCTACTGTGGCTCTGAGGCTATTATTAAGTGGATATCCCAACTATGAAATCTAAATGTAGTTCAATTTTGGTATTTCATACTCCAATGTGTTTCACTTTGATCTTCTCTCCCTGTAATACAGTATTTAACTATTTCCCTTCTTTGTTTATGCAGTGATTAATTAGTATGGTGTACATGTACAAATATTTTCTGTATGTAATTTACACACAAAGATGCATCACAAGAGCCACACTGTGGCAGTCAAAGCAGTACCACATGCAACTCAGCCTCCCCACACCAGCATCTGTACTTTGGAAATGGAGCAAGCTCTTGGTTACTAAACAAGTGACAGCACAAGAAATCAGAAGCAATTACAGAGATTCAAATCTCTAGTCACCATAAAACATCTCCATTTTACTGCTGTTTGCATGCTATAAGAAGCAAGTCACAGTCTTGCTGCTGTAACTCAACATATAGAACCACTGGAGGCAGTGGAGTATTCAATGTGGTTAGTAGTAATTATAGAATTGTTATTTATTTATTTCAAATCACAGCTGACCAAAGGGCTGATGCTTGGAGTTCATTTTCAGCACCTGTAAGTAGGTTATTGATAAGGATGAATTTACAAGTGCATGTCACCCATCACAACTAAGAGGTTACTTATGCAAACAAACCCAGGGCTCACCTAAGAAGTTGGGATAAAGATGATCTATGTTGTCCACAACATAATTACACTTGGGACATCTGTTATTGTCCTCCAAGCTCTGGTGAATACATTTGTAGCTATTAAAAAAAAACAAAAAAACAAAACACAAATAAGATACAAGTGAATAAACAGAAAAGGATACATAAGCACAAACGAAATAGTATTAACCTTAGATAATGTGTCATTTGGATTGCTAGTTAACAGCTGTACTGTCAAGATGCTACAGCGAAGTCAGTGTTCCAATATTGACTAATGCTACAGCAAAAACTGAAGCTTTTGGTAAGGATTACAAAATTGTACTTAATTGCTATACTCATTTATTTCAATAAGGATTGTGACAACGTGGCTACTTCAGTCATGTCAGCATCCTGAACTCATGCTCCTCTTCCACGGGTAGAGCCAGCAGATGGACCGCACTATTCAGAAGCAATTTTTTTTTGTTTTTATGTCAGCCAAATACTTTGCAAGTGACAATGAAAACTACTGCACATTCAGATAACAGTGCACAGACTTTTAGAAGAGTTTCACATTTCAACTCCCCCACCTCCTAGTAGATGTTCTTAACACAAGGCACTCCAGAAAGACCCTGATAAGCTAGTTAGCTACTTAAGGGATGGAAAAACTGCAAGATGCATTTCAGTACTGAGCTGAAAAACCTCAATTCCTACCTAGCTTGAAAAAAGAAACATCCAATGATGCATCATTGTTCTGTTCTACCTGAATAAAGGTACTCCAATGCCTCCCATCTTGGACTTTTCTACTTAACAGGCACGGTAAGAGTACAGTACACACCAGACATTAAAACCTCACAGGTCAATGCTTACTCCAAACCCTAGCTGAAACCAGGGAAGCAGGAACTCCACACCTGCACCTACAGGGTTCCTGTCCTCCTCCACAAAAGATTTCCTCCTTGTGAGAGCCAGAGAATTCTCACATACTGAGAAATGTGAACCTCAAGCCAATTTGATCTAACAGTTTCCTAGCAAACATTCCACAAAGAGAAAAACATCAAGGAGTGAAGAAAGAAGCAAGCCTGAAGCATGCCCTCTCAAGTTTAATAGAATTGCAATAGATAACTGTGGAAGCCACTTCAAATTGTATATGGTCTTGCACAAAAGCACGGAGGACCTGCCAACACCAACACTGGCTCCCACGACCTTTATAACAGCAACACCCACTGCTTCAGATGGCAATAGAAAAAAACAACTTCTATTCCCAGTAGAAACAGCCCTGACCCCAGATATGGAGTGCTACTAACAGTTTACAACCAGGTTTTTTTTTTTTTCTTTCCAGAAAAATACAGTAACACAAAATTTCATTTTAAATGCAATGGAGACTTCTTTATTTTAGTCTAACTGGTGGTAACCATCTTTTAAAATTCTATTTCAATCTCAGGGCCAGAAAACAGAAGTAGCAACTCAGAAGTAAAGCAATCTACAGCAGTGTTAGGTCTGAAGCACCATATGAGATGGATGATCTGTGCAACACAACGATCTTACCAGAAGCTGTGTCCACATTTTGTCATGTAGGCTTCTTCAATCATATCAAAACAGATGGGACTGGAAGAAAAAAAAAGTTAAATTTTTGGCTTAAAAAGCATTATTAATCTGAAGCAGCCATTCAAATAAATGTAATCTTTAATGTTTATAAAATAGGAAAGGACAGAAAAAAGTGCAACAGCAACTAGGCAGTATAAAGATCAAAAGGGCAATCAACAGTTCTTTGAACTCTGAGGGATACTGCAGTTTGCTCCAACTGGAAACCAGGTACGTGTTCACTCTTGAAGCTTTCAACAGCTGCAAACCACTCAAAGCCAGAGCACCACTGACAAGCAGAGAACCTCCTGGCCAGCTCAAGCTGACCCTAAACTGTTTTTAACATAATGAAGTATGGCTAGGTGACACCAAAATCAGTTTATTCTCCCCTTTTTTTTTTTTTTCAGCCAATAGCTATGCACAATTAAAAGAAATGACTCAGTAGTGTTGTCATGAGAATCAGATCTAACAAGCTTGAGGCACAGGTGCCAGTGAGGGCTGTGCCCTGCAGAGCACACCAGGTATAGTGCAATAAGTGGGAACCAACAGCCACAGGAGAACAGAGAAGAGAGGATCTAAATCAGGAGGACAGGAGAATGCAGCTGGACACCAAGAATTCAGCTTTTTCCAGAACCAACACAAGCACAGCACTCTGAGCAAGACTAACAAGAAGAGGATGTGCAGTCAGGCAGTGTCCCACAGAGCCCAGAGTAGGCAGGAGGTGAAGGGATGGCAGTACAGGATATCTGCCTCCTTGACAAGTGGCCCCAACGGATTTGAAAGGGAAATGGAAGGCAAATGAAAGCAGAAGAGCTGCACTTGACTTCTAGTGACTGCTACAGTTGCTATTCCCAATGGCTGGTATCACATACACGCCTTCAGAATTTGACCAGCTATCTAGCAAGGTGCTGTGGACAACAGTATCATAATTATCCATGTAACACAAGCAACAGCTGTACCACAAGCTTCATCCTGCTTTCAGGCCCACACACTCTAACGCACTCCTCACACTCCTGCTACACCGTACAGATCTCCACTCAGAGAGGAGCTAGCCAGCAGTTGCTGTCTTCAGAAGCAGACCCCCCTCTGAAGGTGCATTCTCATACAATAATCTGCTACAAAACCACTAACAGTCAGTGCAAGGTACAAAACTTTCCTGAATTTAAGATGAAAACATTTGATGTTAGACCAAAATAGGCGATGTCGAGCTAAGAAGGCTCTATTTCACCACCATTTCTCCCCCACAGCCTGAAAAAGTCATCACAGGAGTCATTCCCCACATCCCATCACTCTTTTCAGAGGTTACTAATGTCTGAGACGCACTGAGCATTTAAAAGGAGAAGGAAACAACTCTTAAAATATCTTTTAAGCCCATAGAGAGTGGAACCTGTGGCCACTGCAAACTAAATCCCCCTCAAAGTGACCAAATTGGGAAGGATGGATGCCTTTAAGTTTGTTCAACCTGACACACAACCAGGTTGTCTTAAATATCCCGGAAAATCAGCTACATAAACACAACTGTGAGCAAACCAGGGAACATTATGCTTTGCACGACTTCTGGACCTCAAACTAAGCCACTGAAGTAATTAACAAGCACCTCTGGTGCCCCAGCAGACCTTTTACTGTGAATCATTTGTCCTAAGTGACACCAACCTAACGTGTTAAAAGTCACTGTTTCTACAATAGAAGTAACTTAGTTTCAAGGCACTTTGTAGTTAGAATAAGTTCTCAAGAAACTTGGCCAACAAGGATGTATGAACAAGGGGAAAATCAAGCATCCCTTAAAGGCCTGCTAACAGAACACAAAGAAAGTTGAAAACCCGTGGTTATATAAGTCCCTGAGGCTGGTCTCTCCCCACTGGTGCCTCCCAGCCATGCCTATAACATGGCATTATTTGGAGACAGGCTGAAAATTGCTGTTTTCTGCAGCATCAGATGTGTTTTCTCTGGTACACTGCTTGCAATAAGTGCAGGAAACAATGAGGCTGCAAGGCTCTTCTGTCTGCAGCAAGACATCACAAATTAGAGCTGAAGAAGGAATACACCTCCTGACATGACAGCTATCCAAGACCATTGTTTCCCAACTTATTGTTCTTCATGCCAGTTTGACTGGAGAAGTGACAGAGTCAAAACAGCTGAAAAAAAGCAATCAGAGCCTGCAAGAACAGCCATTCAGCACCAGGGTCATTCTCAACAGAGCCTGAAGTTTCCACTAAGAACCATTCCCATCCCCAGTACTCAATGATTTACAAGGGGAAACAAGATTGATGTCTTTTAATGCTTATCAAAGTCTATGCGTTACAGCCAGCTTGAAGTTGCTATGCACCAGCTGTTTTATGTTAGTCCAGCAGAGGGAAAGTTAAGAAATGAACAGAGGCGTGAGACAGGAACTTGAGACACACTGGAGTTAGCAGCATGCACTGAAACACAGGCATGGTGTAACCAAGGTTCCTCTACACGAGGTAGCTTTTATTCTGTTTGATGGTCTCAAGAAGCATGTAAAAAAGAAGCATGTAAAAAAAGGTGCAGATTACTTCAGCAAGCCACCAGTTCTTCACCAGATACAGACACCTTATTGGCTAAACAGTTACCTGCCTTACACTTTTCTAAACTACAAAGGCTTGTAGGGTATTTTCTTTCCACGTGGTTGAGACAATCAGGACACACATCAAACATTTTCAGTAATTCTAACCAAGTTCATGCCTCTGTTCTGTCAGCTGTTTTCATAGCACCTCAAGAGTGCTACTGCCACCCCACTGGTCTCTGTACATCTGGTTGAAGTAGTCACTATAAATTCAAGCACATTTCATATTTCCTTCTGTTCCACAGCAAAGCAGCCCTGTTAGAGTTTCTTCCTCCTATTCCATTCTTCTGAGATCTAAGAGAGTAGGAGTGGCTACAGGCTCTGAATGGTCCCAGTCTGACTAAACAACTGCCATCAACTATCTGCTTTATACAAAGCTAAATATAACAGTAGATCACCAAAATACAACTATACATGTCACCATTGAGAGTGAAACATCTACAGAAAGAACTGTTTTCAAGACCTACAAGTCTACCTTTAGAAGTAGCAAGCAGAGCTTCCCACACCCAAGTTAGCTGGGTATACTTCTATGTGCAATATACTCTTTTCCATATGCTCTTATTTATGTCAGAGCACTGAAATGAAATGGCTATTGAAGAGTCAGCCTGCAGTTCTGACTCCCCAGCCCCATTTAGGAAGCAAAACAATTGGCAACTGGTTTTAGAAAGTCTTAGTCAACCATTAATTGGGAGGGTTAAGGTAAGGCCTGGGAAAACCATAGGCAATTACACTGCTGGAGAGGAGGAAATCCTCCAATTAGAGGATTCCCTTTCAGACACTCCTGAGGCAACTGGAAAGAGTTACGTGAGTTGGCTGTAGCAGTACAAAGTCTGTCTTTAAATTCTACATCCTACACCAAGAGGAACAAGAAGTTTCCCCTATCACCGTGAAACTGCCTAGTAAATTACACACATGTGCTCTCCTGCTCTGGCATAATGCATTTCCAGGCAGAAGCTGAAAGGTACTACAAAGAGTACCAATTTACAAACACCTGAGCATACACTTGCTCAAGATTTCACAACTGAGGCTAGCAGTGCATTTGCATTAAAGCCTCAGCCTCACTTTTCTGAGAGCAAGTTTTAGAAGACAGACAGAGAGGCTGTGCACACTAACACCATGAGTTGTGTACATGAAGGCCCTTCCTCCCCCAGCTTTAGCTTGGTATAGGCAGAATCCAATGCCAAGTTTCTGTCCGCATCTAAAATTAACTCACAGTCCACACACAGGAAGACCACTGAATGTCCCCTGCATCTGGCAGCATCTTGAAAGCGTCTTTGGAAAAGTTGCATGCAGAAAGCTTCCTCTTCTCAGATTAAAATAGCCAAAGCTTGCTTAAAATCAATTCTTCAAACCTGCACAGACACCTGTCTTGCTGGACATTACTCAAAGGTACGAAGTTGCCAATTGAGTTTTCACTTCTGTATTGCATAACTGTACTGCTACTTCAAAAAAAAAAAAAAAAAGAGATGAGTGCTGTAATTCAAACCTATTGTTAATAGCAGGTGCTTCAGCCCACTGAAATACATGGCAATGAAGAACCCAGGTAAGCTAACTAAAATTATTACCCGCTCTTAAAGCTTCTGACCTGTAGTTATGTAGGCCCAGCATGGCTCTCCTTCAAAGTACAAAAGGACAGGAGAAGGCATTTTGCCCTGATTACTGCTCAGCTGTTTGTTTTATTGTTTTTGTTTTTTTTTCTTCTCACTTATTCAGCCAGCAGCACTCCTGAATGAGGAGAAAACAACTAATTACACACACTCCTTGCAGCACTTACCTGCAGGAGAAAAAAAACAGCATGAAACTCTGCTTTTTGAATGGACTCAAAGTATTCTGATCATCCTACAAACTTAATGGCGTGGACTTAATGTCCCTTCCTTTCAGCAAGCTTATTTCTATGACTCATAACAAAGCATGGAGCAAAAACTGACTGGACAGAGATGGGAAGCAATGGCTGCAGACCAGAGCGTAATGATGAGACAAAGGCATTCACCACCACATTACTTACCATAAGCAGAAAACCCACGAGCAAAGCAGCCATCTCCCCAAACAAGCTCCCTTAAACCCATTGAGGTGGTCCAGTGTTCAGACAGAGCACACCAACTGACTGCAGCTGTGTGCTCACCCCAACTCTGCTCCTGAACAAACCTGCAGCAACAGGTGACCAGCAAAAATTACACCTATTACATGCAAGAAGCAGTTGTCATTCTTCCTGCCACCAACTTTACTACAGTAGCTTCACTTGAGTAACAAGGATACTTCCTGTCTACTCTGACAGATCACTTGATGGAGCTTTAGGATCAAGTCCATGGGGTTTTGTTACGATGCGTGTCCTGTAGAGATGCAACACCCGACCCTCTTCTCTAAGTCAGCACAGTTGGACAGGGCCACCTTGGTGGCTGTGGTCTACTTCTTTTCCTCTTGCACTTCCAGCTGACTTTCCTATAGCTCACACTTGTTTCCAATCTCTTATCACCATGGCTCACCTCTCAGCTGAGAGCACTTACCCCACCTTTCTGTTCTCACATTTTAGTACATCCATCGAGCCATTAACACCAAACCTCCTTCTGATGTTTGAAGATTTGAAGCCTGTTACCAGCAGGCTGTCTTTAAACTGAGAATTACCACCAGCTCCCACAGCAGACACAGCGCTGGGCCTTGGTCTTCCACATCTGCTGGATGGGTATTTTCACATACAAGCAGCAGCCCTGGCTGAACATCAGAAGGATGACATATGTAGAGGATTAAGGAAGAAAATGTTTCTCATCATTGCAGAACTTCCCTACTTTTCTGCATTTAGGTGTTACACTGACACAAACACTGTTATCTCCACCTAACAGAGGAAGGCCCCTGCCAGCTTTGCTGGATTTATGGTGATCAAATTCCAAAAATGGAAAAAAAGAAGTAACCAGTAAGAAAAGACAGAATCATAGAGACTGGTTGGAAGGGTCTTCTGGTGATCCCCTGCTAAAGCAGGTTCCCTACAGTAGGTCACACAGAAGAGTCTTCAAGTGTTCAGTGGCTTTGAATATATCCAGAGAAGGGGACCCCAGCACCTCTCTGGGCAGCCTGTTCTACCGCACTGCCACCCCTACAGTAGAAAGCCACAGAGTTGTAGGGGCTGGACCTAGATATCTGGTCCAACCCCTGCCAAAGCAGGCTCCCTACAGCAGCTCACACAGGTATTCAATACCTGTCTGAATGTCTGTCTCCAGAGAAAAGAGACTCCACAACCTCTTGGGCAGTCTGTTCCACTGCTCCGTCACCTGCACTGCAAAAAAGTTCTTAGGCACATTTGAGAGGAACTTCCTATGCTCCAGTTTGTAGCCATTTCTCCTTGCCCTATCATCACACACTACTGAAAAGAGCTTGGCCTATATCCCTTTGCAAGCTGCACCTTCAGAACCGCAANAGCGGGAGCCGAGCGCGGCGGTCTCAGCGCATGGCGCGCGCGCGGCGCCGCCGGAACAATAAAGTTAGTTCGAAGAGAAGAAGGAGAGAGATTAAAAAAAATAAATAAATAAAACCCAACNAGGAAGGCCCCTGCCAGCTTTGCTGGATTTATGGTGATCAAATTCCAAAAATGGAAAAAAAGAAGTAACCAGTAAGAAAAGACAGAATCATAGAGACTGGTTGGAAGGGTCTTCTGGTGATCCCCTGCTAAAGCAGGTTCCCTACAGTAGGTCACACAGAAGAGTCTTCAAGTGTTCAGTGGCTTTGAATATATCCAGAGAAGGGGACCCCAGCACCTCTCTGGGCAGCCTGTTCTACCGCACTGCCACCCCTACAGTAGAAAGCCACAGAGTTGTAGGGGCTGGACCTAGATATCTGGTCCAACCCCTGCCAAAGCAGGCTCCCTACAGCAGCTCACACAGGTATTCAATACCTGTCTGAATGTCCGTCTCCAGAGAAAAGAGACTCCACAACCTCTTGGGCAGTCTGTTCCACTGCTCCGTCACCTGCACTGCAAAAAAGTTCTTAGGCACATTTGAGAGGAACTTCCTATGCTCCAGTTTGTAGCCATTTCTCCTTGCCCTATCATCACACACTACTGAAAAGAGCTTGGCCTATATCCCTTTGCAAGCTGCACCTTCAGAACCGCAAATAACTTCTTTCTTGTCTTAGCACGAAACTTCTTAGCTTCCAACTTGTGCCCACTGTCCCTTGTTCAGTTGCTGGGAATCAGCAAGATGCCTACCCCCATGGCACACACAACCTTAAGCTCCCCCCTCATCCTTTCCTCATAAAAGATGCTCCAGGCCCTCATGCAGCTACCGGAGAGCTCCAGCACTGCACACACAGGACCGGCTTCAGGACCCCCCCCNCGAAACGCGCCCGCCCGCGCGCCCCCGGCCCGGCGCTTGTTCAATCTTTATTGACAGGCGGACACGCCGTCGCGCATGCGCCGCCCCTCCCCTCAGGGCGGGGTGGCGGAGTGAGGCCTGAGGCGGGCAGGGCCGTGCTGGGGTCTCGCACGGGCTGTGGGTCGGCCTAGGGGTTGTTGGATCCGTCTGTGAACCTCGGCTTCTACTTGTGCCTCTCCCTTTTCTCACGCTGATGGCGGCCAGCCGTACGCACCGCAGCCCTTGGGGACGTGCCGGTTGCCCTACTGGGAGCCCCTGGTGTGAGGGCACGCTGCTTCCTGGGAAAGTTTATTCTTGAGGTAATAAGTGAATGATACCCTGGTGTCACGTTCTTCGTACACGTAGAGTGTTGTGAGACTTGCTGAGGGCTCCAGCAGTCAGCTGTTGTTCATTTCTGAGCATAAAATCATAGAACTGTTTGAGTTGGACCCTTAAAGACCACTTGGTGCAACTCCCCTGCACTGAGCAAGGACACCCACAGCTCCATCAGTAGTCAGGGCCCCACCCAGCCTGAACTTGAGGGTTTGCAGGGGTGGGGCACCACCACCTCTGTGGGCAACCCGTGCCCGTACCTCACCACCTTCAATTCTAAACAATTTTTTCATGTCTAATCTAAATCTCCTCTCCTTTAGCTCTGAAACCATTTCTCCATGTCGCACCACAACAGACCCTGCTGAAGAGTCTGTCCCCTTCTTTCTTACAGCCCTCCTGCACATAATACACCAACAGGCCGCTCTCAGGTATCCCCAGTGCTTTCTCTTTCCTATGCTGAACTGCCACAGTTCTCAGCCTGTCCTCACAGGAGAGGTATTTCATCCCTTAGGTCATTTATGCAGCCCTCCTCTGGACCCTTTCCAACAGGTCCATGTCTCTCCTGTACTGAGGAATCCACATCTGGACAGAGCACTCCAGGAGAGGCCTCACCAGCACAGAGGGGCAGGATCACCTCCCTCACCCTACTGGCCACTCTTCTTTTGATGCAGCCCAGGATACAGCTGGATTTCTGCACTGTTAAGAAGTTGATCAGAAGCACAGCAGGAAGTTGTTCTCTTCAAACAGCCTACATAAGCACATAACCCTGCTTTGCATGGAGTAACTGTATTGCCTGCTATTAGTTCTACCTGTCTAGGGTTAAAAAGATCTCAAGGCAGCTGGTGAGACTCCAGGGCATTCCCTAAGTACAGTAATTCTAAACCCAGGTATGGGGAAATGCCCATAGAGCTGAGTTCTACAACACTCCTCCCAGCACAGTGAACCTTCAGTGAGCTGGAAAACCAGTATGACAGCAGGTAAAACTGGTCTGGGAGAAAGTGTTGGCTGTGAGTAGGCACAGTTGGTCAGCTGTCTGGTGTGTGCCAGGGATGGCCAGATCCTGCATCTCCCCAGAGCTGCGTTTGCACTCCTCTGATTATGCTCTAGGGCTCCTGATGCACAAGGACAGCTGTTGCTGACCTCTAGAATACAGTTGGGCATTTCCCTTTGTATTTACTGCTAATGTTGATTAAAAAACAAAAAAAAAAAAAAAACAAAAAAAAACAGTCTGACAAACCTGAGCCAAGGAAATCAAAGCCACTTCTCTTCACAATCTGGGCCAGCAGTCTCACCCTCTCAAGCTGACATTTGCCATTACAGTCACTTCCATGAGTTAACTCTTTGCTGCTGCTACTGAAAAGTTTCCTTTCTTAGGGATTTTAAGGGCTCTTGTTTTGAGCCAAAGATTCTGTATGCTACTACTACAAGTAGCCTTCTGGTTGGCAAGTGGCAGAACTAACTCCACAAAGACACCCAGACACTCCAGTTCCCACAGATTTCAGTGGGAGCCAAAGAGGAGTGTTGAAATGTCTTCCTTTGAGCCTGGCTGTTGATGGCTGTGTGCATCACACTTCCTCTTGCTCAAAAAAAGGAAAGCAACACTTCCTTGTCTTCCAGAGCAACCAGAAGCTACAGAGATGAGTGTCTGCTGTGGACTATCATGTTATTCAGGGAAAAAAACAAAGTCACAGTAAGCAATAATAAAGGCAATAGTATGTCTGAATGCTTCATGCATACAAAAATACTGTCCGGTGCTTGAAAAGCCATTCAATTCTTGGTACTGTTGGCAGCTGTGCCCCAGGGAAGAAAACATGGCACAGGTGAAAGGTATTGGAGGTGAGCTGTTTTCCCCTCAATGTAACTGTCTTTCACAACACTGCTTACATCCACGGGCTGGAGCTGAGCACCAGTACCTGCAGTGCTGGAAGGCCAATTCTACAATACTGAGCTTCGGGAAATCATTATGAGTTCCTGGAGGCTCTGGAAGCAAAGACATTCTCTGCATTTTCCTGATGAATACTGAACAGCCTATGGCTTCTGCTAACCACCAGAGACCTTTCTTTCCCTGGGTTACCTTGCATTACCAGTTCCAAGATCAATGCATGCAGCCTAAGGGAAGATTTGAAACTACTACTTAAAGATACCTGTGCATTGTACTGGGATAAAGGACACTGATTTAAAGCTCATCACAGAATCATAGAATGTTTTGAGTTGGAAGGGTCCTCAAAGGTAATCCAGTCCCAATCCTCTTGCTACCAACCACTAAGTCAGTCACTAGATCAGGCCACCCAGGGTCCCGTCCAACCTGTCCCTGAGCACCTACAGGGACGGGGCACCCACAGCTCTGGTCAGCCTATGCCAGGGCCTCATTGCACTCTCAGTGAAAGGTCTCCCCTAACATCTAATCTCATCTAGTTTAAAACCATTCTCCCTTGTCCTACCACATAAACTTTGGAGAACTGTTTGTAGGAACCTGCTCTTCTTTTACCATATTCTCCACCCTCTGAAGATGAGCACTGGCCATGTCCTGTACAGCATGGTGTTACATGAAGCATGAACCTGACTCTAAAGGAAGGAGCAGACAAGTAGCATCTATGGATGAGCGACCGTTAATAGCAGTATAGGTTCTGCTCTTCTGGGGACATAAATCTTGCTCATTATGAGTTCACGTCTTTCATGCCTGCAGCTTCATTTAACTGTCCATCTGAAAGCTGTGATACCTGCTGCTAGCACAGCCTCATGACCCCAGGGAGACCCCATCTCCTTCCATGGGAGGCAACATGGACCAGGTGTTCGGGGTGGGGGGGGGGTTGGGTTGGGCACAGCCCTATCATTAGGAAAATTACTCCTCCTTCCATCGTAGGTCCTGTTGGTCCACTCAGCAGCACTGCAGCCACTGCTAGGAGCTACCCCTGGGCTGGGGAATTGCTGCTGCAGAGGTCATTAGAGAGCCTTATTAATAATCATTGCATTAACCTCCCAGCTAGCCTGTGACAGAAATGCCATTTCTTCTCGTTTTCTAGCTGAGAAAAATGAAGCACAGACAGATTCATCAGCTGGTTACAGAGTCAATGGGAACTTTAATGCTCCATAAATCTGGAAATTAGGCTGTCAGCAACTTCTCCTAAAGCAAACCTGCAGCACAGCTATCTGGGAGACCCCATTCCTACTCATTAGGTACACTCCTACCTCTGCTTTGAGGGAAGACACATCTCCAAACTTTAATTCCTGAAATCGGATGCAGAGATGCGGGGATCTGTGAGGCATGGTGGATGGGCAGCTGTATAGTTAACAGAATAAGGAGTTCAAATAGTAAGGTAGTCAAGATGCATAATGAGAAAGAGCATCACAGTAGAAGGGAATAGTCAGAAAGAGATAGAATGCTCACCTGTGCCCCAGGTTCACACTGGAAAAACTCCAAAGGGAACAACCACCAGAAAGAGATCCTTCCCCACTGCTAGTCAGCCCTTAAGTGGGGTCTGGGAGAGGTGCAGCCAGACTCCAGCCCTTCTGCTCACACAGGTGCACTGCCTTCACCTGTGCTCCTGCAGCTGACTCAGTGCTCACCTCAGGTGATCCATCAGTGGTTCAGGCCGTGATTCAACAGTTTCCATGCAGCAGCTCAGTGATTTTCTTTTTTTCTTTTTTTACTTTTCTAGTTCAAAGTGCAGAATCAAGTATTGCTGGGAGAGAGGGTGCTCAGTGATCTCTGATACAGTGTTATTAAAAAAAAAAAAGGGAATTTCAGTGCTTTATAGCAACACCTTTGCCTCTCCCAGAGGAAATTCTGTCCATTAGCCACAACGTAACTCCAAGCTAGCATAGAGATTTTGAGCAAAAGTGGTTCAAGCACTTCAATTTTCAGAGTTGAAGAATCAGCAAAATAAAATATTAACAGTTACTGCTGTGTTTAAACATCTCTTCTCCCTTAAAGTGAAAAGTTCTTTGGGGTTGTGTCATCTCTGCACTGCCAGCTGCATCGTGTGGATCTTCTGAAGTGGTGTTTGGTTTGACTGAACTAACACGAGGTTGAAATCACTTTGGTGGTTCTCCTGTAATATTGGAATATTTTCTCCAGGTTTACCTTCAATGTGTGCAGGCCGAGGTGGAGTGACAGGGGAGCCTGGCTTCATTCTGACCTACCCAAGCAGAAGCAACTGCTTTGCTGCTCTCAGAATAACAAAATCTCTTCCAAAAGGGGAAACAGACAGACAAGACAAAAAAAGATCTTACTGCTGAAGGGGTAGAGGGAAGGTTGCCTTATGTCTCAAACATTTGCTGTGAGTCTTTGACCTTCTATTTGAAGAGTTGGCTATGTAGGCAATGAATGAAACCGGGATGGATCACTGTGATGCTGCCTTGTGGCTCATGGGCCAGGTACAATGTGGATTTTTCATGATTAAAACAGACATCACATTGTCACTGCTCTCATCCCCCCGTGAAGTTGTGGCCAGAGAAATACAATACATACTGACACAGACTGCACAGAGAAGCTGTGGGTGCCCCACCCCTGAAAATGCTCAAGGCCAGGATGTATAGGGCCCTGGGCAACCTGTGCTGGTGGGGGGCAGCCAGCCCATGGTGGGTGTTGGAATTTGATGATCTTTAAGGTCCCTTCCAACCCATGCCATTCTATGATTCTGTGATACCCAGACTGGAAGTTAGGACTATGTACAGAATCCAGCACCTAACAGTCCTCGCTGCCTTTGGATCTCAGCCATGCATCCTCTGCCTGGGAGAGATATTTAGTCTCCGTTCCGGGCTTCTCCCCCTAATCTTGGCTTTTTCCATACCTTGATCCGTCTTCTCTGGACGTGCTTCCACCCAGGAGCCAAGGATGCCAGTTCCCTTAAATGCTTCAGTAGCATCAGAGCTGGGCAGGGAATGGGCTTTGCAGAACCGGCTTGTTCTCACTACCGGAGTTTGCCATCAGAGGGCAAGCTCAGCCCAAGCGAGAGCCGCTGCTGCCTGCTGCCAGGCTCCTGCTGCTGGGTAATGGCAAAGGCAAGCCGGGCCGATCTCTGCCTGTCCCGCAGGAGGCTGGGAAGCCAAGCCCATCCCTGCAAAGGTTTCTCTCCCTGTTTCCCTGAGAGCAAATCCCGTTCTGCAAGATTACCACCAACCAGCGGTGAGGAGGATGCTGTATGGCTCCTGGAGATCCAAGTTTAATACAGGAGAGATTCCCAGGGACCTTCTCCAGCCTCTCTTCCTCTGATAGAAATCGTACGGACATCTGATGATGGGCTTTGAGATGTCAAAAGGCAGTGCTGGGTGGGGCTGCTCCCCTTTACTGTCAGTGTGGCTGCACAGCCCCGACAAAACTACTGCTGCTTTGGGGATGTGCAGTGACTGTAGGTGACTGGGAGAAGTCCTGCACTGGGAGCAATCTCGAAATACCAACCATGCTTGGTATAAAAGGGAGAATATTCTCTGTTCCCCATGTTTGATCAGCTCACATGAGGGCATCCTCCAGGAGGTCAGTGCCCCTGAGCCCTCCAGGTTGAGGCACAAGGGGAAAGGCTTTGAGCTACAGCCGGAGTCTGGCACGTGGTCCCTCTGCCAGCCCCATCTGAGACCCTCCCCGGGGCATTTGGCAAGGGCTTGCATCTCGCCAGCCCCACCGCCGCGCTCCCACTCCCTGCCTCTGCCAATGCATCTCGGCCTTAATCCACACCCCCTCCTCGCCCCGGCTCTTCCTTCAAAAAGCCTGAGGCTGGAGAGCTTTTCAGAAGGGAATAATGAACCAGACGCTTTCCCGGTGTCTCTCTTTGTTGTTTTCCAGCCGTGGGTCTCCCCTGAGGACAGAAGGCCCTTTGTGCTCGGTGGGGTCCCCTTACAAAAGGAGGCTTGTGTATAGAGCATCCTCCCGTTGGGTACCACATCAAACTGAGCTTTTTCCACCTTTGAGCCAATAGCTTAAACCTTGGCGGTGCATGGTACATGCCTTTAGGATGGCTCGGTGCTACCCTGCTGCCCTCCCGCCTTCCAGCCGGATGGAGAGCAAAGGGTTAACCTGGCTGTCATCATCTCCCCTGCCCATTTGGTATTTGGATTGGAGCCACATTTTGTTCTCTAGATGGCTGATAATTGAATAAACTCTGCATCTCTGGTGAATTCAAAACCAGGGAAGGAGCGCTTCCCACCAGAAGTTGATGATATTTCCCTTGAAGGGTTTTTTGATAGGAGCTGGAGCATCAGGACCTCTTTTGGTGGACACCACGGTGGCTTTAACTTTATGTCTGTATATGCTTAAGGGAGATCCCTGCTTGCTCCCTGCTAGGAGCGAGCAGCCTCCAAGAGGACTCAAAGCAGTTTAGACATAAGGAACATGCTGGTGACTTGGTGATGTCCTCGATCCTTGTCCAAATCATTCTGTGGCTCTGTGATCCTAAGAGCACTTGGAAAGAAAGGCAGAGGCTTCACATGCTGCTAAAGGGGATCTCGGTGTGGCTGGAAGAACAGGATACAACATAGCTGATTAACATCACGCTAATTAAGTATCGGGCACTTCTCATGTGCCCTTGCCATAAGTCACTCTTAGCTTCAGGTGGCAAATTCCCACTGTAACTTTGCATGTGGGCATGTGGCGAGCCCAAAGAAAGCTGCCTTCTGAAAACTCAAGGCTGATGATTTATTGAGCTACTTAAAATATATCTGCCTCGGTCCTTCTTTGTATTCCCTTTTCACAGATATTCACACAAATGCCTTTGAGTCTGGGAACCAGCAGCTTTTTGGCATGCGTTCATTTTGCAAACAGGGGCATTCACACCAGAAATGCAGTTCTAGGCTTTCAGATCCGTGCGGTCGGCAGGCGGAGATGCACCATGCAATCTGCCCTAGCAGAAATACCTGGCACAGCTCGTGCTTCCAACTTCACCCAGCAAAATAATTGCATGGAGCTGTTTACTGTCTATCTGCCGACTGCACGTTATTAATAAGAGAGGTGGATTGAATAATTAAGACTAATGATTAAATTAGAGAAAGTTGTCATCTATTTGTGAGTGGTTTGGGGAGAGAGGCAGTGTTTGACGATTAAACCCATAGGCAAAAATGATTCACTCCGCTTTGCAAACACGCTCTGCGTTATGGCAATACACAGCCGCCCACCCCAAGCTCAGCCCTCAGAGAGCAGAGATAGGCTCCAAATACACTCAAAGCCACCAGACAGTTATTAAACCATCCCTTGAGGAAAAGGCAGAGAGAGACTGTACTTAACTACAGCAAAAGTTGGGCCTTGTTTTGGTAGTCCCTGTTGCTGGTGAAACCAAGAGGATCCAGCCCCTTGGAGATGGCAGGGGAAGTGCTGAATGAAGCAGGGAAGAAGGTCACTGCACTGGTTCTTCTGTCTCCACGGCTTTTGTCCTGCCTTAGTAGTGACCTTGGAGGGAAACACGGGCACATGTGCCTGTGGACAGGGATGTGCAGGCGGCGGGGAGCTTTGTGGAGCTGTAAACGGGCACCAAAGGGTGAGATTCGCTTTAGCCATGTCAGCCATCCTAAAGCTGGTTGTGGCAGCAAAAGCTACTGTCTGGGATCCCTCAGTGGCCAAAGAATGGCACGAGCAGCTGTTGGAGAACAGTCATCTAAACCAGTTGCCTCCGATACCTGGGGTACACCAGCCCCTTGCTCATCCCTTCAGTGACCAGAGAGGGTCCGAATGACTCAATTCATTCATACAACTCGCATTCTGAACATCAAATGTGAGGTGAGATGAATTCATCCCGAGTGTTGCAGGGATTTTCCATGGAGTTATCCAAAGAAGGTGAGATACCCAAGGGTCTGTTGAATGGATGAAAGCCGTTCCTAGAGCACCCTGTGCTGAGCAGTGTCTATATGTCAGCCCTGGAGCACACCGTTCAGCCAACCTCTGCCCACAAACCCATTTTTGTTGACAGCGGTGTTCACCAAAGCTGGGAAAGTGCTGAAAAAGGTCATCCCACAAAAGTTCAAGTGTTGAAATTCATTTGTTTCCAGGCGGGAGCTGTGCTTGGGGTGGTTGCTATCCCAAGAGCTGTCGAGCCAACTCATTTTCTGGTAGGAAAGTTGCCAGCACGTTGAAGGCTGAGGGAATTTTGTGGAACACGTTCAGAAAGCAAATGATTGATTCACAATCATCTGTGGTGGAAAGCTGATTCCAGGAATTATGTGCATGCCAAGCTGAAGCCCGTCGAAGCCAGGGAAAAGACATCTTTGAATTCAGGTCATCAGTCAGCAATGGGAAATGTCCTGAGGCCCCGACACAGGAAAGCTTCGCTTCCAGCGTGTGCTTAAGTTTAACTAACCTCCGCTAACGTCAACGGTGATAAAATTAAACATGAGGTCAAGATTTTGGATAAGAGTGCTTTATGGCCTGGAGGCTTACGTGGCTGGGGAGGTCGGGCCAAAGAGCGGGCCGTTCGATATTGAGGAATCTAATCAAGGAGCTCCTGCGTAAGCTGCCGCGTGAATCAGTGAATAATTCGAAATAACAGACACATCTGAGTAATTCTTGACCTACTGGCAGACAATTCACGCAGTGTCCATTAGTGATGTTATTCCTCGCAGAGGGCTTCTTCGGAGGGACTGCAGCCAGCTCCACTGGGTGGTCCATGAAAGGAGGAGCCGGGGACATGGAGCTGGTCCTTCACCCATCGCCGGCCTGATGGGACAACAGGACTTGGGGCAAAGAGAGACATTCTGGTGTTTCAAGATGTCAAAGAATTGGCTCAAGGCAAGGTTGGTATGTAACAAAGACCACCACAAGTGCAGAATAAGCCTTGGGTGGAGCTAAAGCAAGGGAATTGAGGACTGAAAAAGCTGGAGAAAACCAGCTTCATTGATTCTGTGCATCTAGTAATTACCTGTCTCCAGTGAGATATTGCATCTGGATAAAATACCTACTGACTCACGAAGTATGAAATAGGCTTAGATACCCCAAGACGTGTAGATGCTGCGGCAGAGTAGCTGTATTTAGGGCAGGGTCATGGTTGTCCGTGCTGTGGGGTTGTATGGGAACTGCTGAATCACAGCCTGAACCACTGATTGATCACCTGAGGTGAGCACTGAGTCAGCTGCAGGAGCACAGGTGAAGGCAGTGCACCTGTGTGACCGGAAGACATGGAGTCTGACTGCACCTCTCCCAGATCCCATTTATGTGCTGACCACCACTGGCAGAGGATCTCTTGTTGAAGATCACTCCTTCGTGGAGTTTCCCCCTGTAAGCCTCAGTCCTCAGAGACAAGTGAGCATTTCCCTTTATACTGATTGTTTTTTTGCCATCTTGATAATCTTTCTAAACTACACCATCCATAAAGTATCTTGGTTAACAACACCATTTGATATTATTCATTTTGTTACCTTCAACTCTTACAACATGGTAAACCCCTGTATCAGAGAAATCAGGCTTTCCAGTAGGATGCTGCTGTAGAGAGCACATCATGTTTAGGAAGACCTGTAGATTGTAAGTTGTGGTACCAAAACTGAGGTGCTTGAGAGAGAACAAGAGTACTGGAAAAACAGAGCAAAGGAAGCAGTGACCACCAAAAATTCCTTGGGCTTCCTTACAGTGCCCCATGCCTCCACTTGTCTCCATGAACCTGGGAACTCCACAGTGTACCAGGCATCCCCATGCCATGGAGATGTGGCCTTTGCCTTACGGCAAGTCCATCCAAGCTTCACTGAGCCCCCTATCCTCCCATTTTACCAATCTTTTGTTCACACTGGTGCTGCTGTGCTGTAGCCTCCCCGTGCTGCCCCTGCCAGCTGGCACCTGTGTACATGGCAGACAGCCACTGAGACATGCCACTTAACTCCACGAGTGGCTTTAGAGAGAGCCTGACAAGATCAAATGCTAATAGAGAGGTTTTCTGAAGGTCGAAACTGATCTTCTCGAGGGCATTCGTGGCAGGGAGATGCCAGTAGAAACCAAATAACCAGTGCATCATGGAGTGAATCATTTAATTTTAAATGTTCTCTGGGCAGGATTTTATAAAGAAAAACCCATTAAGTGCTTGGAAAGCTGTGCAGTCCTAAGTCTCCCCTTTGCTGCAACTCCCATAGAGCTTCGCAGCCCAGAGCTACAGGTGACAGCTGTGACACTGCTTTGCGCAGCCCTGCTAGTGGTCAGCTTTGGCTTATCCTCCCATTTTGTCCCACGAATCTGCCTCTGACCACAGCAGGCAGTCAAACAGGAGCAGCATCCCCTTTCCTACCAAGGGGATTTTCCCAGACTCCAACAGCACATGGCTCAGGGCTCTCCAAGCACTCCACTATTGTGTTGATAGCCCCTGGAGGACTTTCCTTGTTGAGCCTTCCCCAGAACAGGTTTGGGTCGAGCCCCCAGAACGGGTGATTTTGGAAAGGGCTAGTTTGGACTGCCCTCCAAGCATCACTCAGGGACCCAGCACCCCACGTGTGCTCCCCATCCTCACGCTTCCACTCCTTCTGCCCCCATTTCTCCTCCCCACCATCCTCTGCTAATGGATCCGGTGCATAAAAGTGAGGTTTTCGAAAAGATCTCCCAACCCAAAGAGACAGCCGGGAGATGGTGAGAGAAAGAGGCTTTTTGAATATTGAATTAAGGCTGTCTCCAGTATTATTGAATTCCCATAAGAAGGCAGCCAGTGAGCCCACTGCTTTAGTGTCCTATGAATATTTCATTGCTTGACTTCAGCACTGTGAAAACAGTTTCACGGCACAAAAGCACCTTTTTGGCTGGAGGGCTCCTCTCTGAGCTCGCACCGGCTGTGAAGTCACTGCGGCTTGTGGACGGAGACATCTCACACTAAATAAAGCTAAATTTATCAAACCCAGATGGTCTTTTTTGCATGACCCAGCCAGGAATTTCCAGAAGACAACAAAATAGGGCTCAAAGTGAGTCAAGAAGGGGAAATAAAAGGAGATCAGAAGTGATAAAGGATGGGGTTTAAACTGGGATGCAGTGACAGCTGTGTCAGCTGCCCCATTCCTGGTTGTGATGGTACACATTCTCTATCCAGCAGGGAAATAGTACTCATGTCCTCATCCATCAGGAAGATGACGGTACCCATGTCCCTGTCCATCATGGAGATGATGGTTCCCGTATCTCCATCCATTAGGCAGCAGAACTGAGGATGCCCCCTGCTACCTGATGTAGGCACCAGTCTTGAGGCCCTGGCTCTGTGGGATTCCTCAAAATTCAGCCACCTCCATGGATCTGCCCTGTATTATTGAAACCTCATGAGTTCCTCACCCTGGAGATCATTCAAAAGCAGGCTTTTGCATGAAAAGTGGATTACTCCTTCTTTCAGACTGGGAGCAAACTCCATTTGCCAGTGCTATAGAGAATGCCAATGCAGGAGCATTGCTTGCCCACGTTGCATGGATTAAAGTGCTGCTGCAGGTGATGCGAGCATTTCACACATCTGCAGATGCATCTGAAGTGATTTGAGTTCAGAGGGGACTGGCTAATTCCATTGCTTCCTTTTCACCTTTTTTTCTTTCAGGCTGGAAATGATCTTCCAAGGAAAAGAGGGCAATGTAATGAGAGTTAATTATTTTATTGTAGGCAGGGTAGATAACATTTCTAGCTGCTGAGGTTACCCAATACTTCCCACTATAAGGCTGTTTCCCATTTCTTAGAACAGTGCCCAAACTGTGACCATTTAGGCAGAAATCATCTGCCAAAGGTTTGCCTCAGCTTGGATTCCAGAAAATTTCAGCCAGACCGGGTCAGCTGTTTCCAGGAAAAAGGGTAGGGGAATGACATTTGGTTTGTCTGTGCCCAAGCATCCTTCCCAGACCTCTTGGAACTACTGTAACATCTTGTGCTTCATCACGGAATGGGGAATTCTGGTGAGAGTGCCACCCAGAGCAGAAACACTATGGAAAAGCCCTGGAGGGGTCCATGCTTGTGCCCTCTTCCAGCTGCAAACCACTGCCAGGTTACTTGAATGAGCATAGTGCCCTTCAGTAGCTGATTTGAGCTGACAGACTTGATCTACTTAGCTGGACTTGCCAACCATGGGGCAGTGAGCCTGCCTGCCCACCCTGAGCCATGTTCTGTGGTCTGGAGAACTCCATGCCACCATGCAACTGAGTATCAGTGCTGCCCCATCCACGACTGTGGTCCTCACCTGTTCCATAGAGCCAGGGAGGTCACAGGGACCCATTATCTTCCACTGGGTGCCCACCTGCTGCAGGCAAAGGGCTGGCGGGCATCCTCAGCCCGTCTCAGCCACTTGTCCCCAGTGGAAGAGGAGAGAGGTGGCAAGGTGTTTCCTGACACCTCTCCTTCCTCTTGTCGGGGGTGAGCAGGAGTGAGGAGCTGCCTCTCCTGGGTGCTTTGCAACACCAGAGCAGCATGTTCTTTCAATAATGGATGAGAACACGCCGCTCCGGCACCGCGCTGCTTTTGCAATTCAATTAGGAGAAACACGAAGCCCAGGTTCGTGGACCAGCACAGCTTCCCTGCACACGTGTACCCCTCGTGCGTGTGTAGTGTCCGTGTGGGAGGGTTTCTCCCAGGCGCCCATTGCGCAGCATCACCAGCCCCTGGCCAAAGCCGGTCCCAATTATGGCTGCAGATGGCTTCAAGCCCCATCATCCTAATTGTCCAGGAGGGTGCTGGTGGGCAGCTCGGGCTGACGTCAGTGCTGCACAAAGCCAGGCCCACGCCGCCTGCCCCACGCGTTGCATGGCGTATTGTAGAGTGGTTGGGCACGCATTAGGGTGGGCGAGATGGATTGCTTGGCTGGTAAGTAGGACAGAGAGATAAGCGTAATGGATGGATGGTCAGAGAGCGAGCGTGCTTCAGACGGGTGAATAAATCACTTTGATTGCTCGTACGTAAACAGGAGGTGCCTGCGGGACTCAGCTCTCCAACTGGGGTGCATCCAAATGAAGCCCTCCGATGGCTTGTGAGGATCTGAAAGGCGTTTGAAATATGCCCTTCATTAATTGAGGAGCCCCCTGGCCGTGCACCTGCCGCACAGCTGGGGTTACCTGGCACCTGACCCGGAGCCCGCATCCCTCCAGTCCCTTGTGAACCGTGTCACCCACCGTGCTCCCAGCCCAGAGCATGTGGACGTATTCCCTGCTCACAGTGTTAGTGATGAAATGGTTTTGGGGCAGGACAGGTGCCTGTCCCATGGGGTGTGTGGCCATGGTGAGCTTCCAGCCCGCAGTGTCCCAGTGAGCTCCATGTTTGGCACCCCGTGACGAGCACACAAGAGTTGGCAGTTAGGCTCCGTCTCAATTAGTCTCTATCTCAATTAGACTCTATCTTGATTAGGTTCTATCTCAATTAGACTTTCATTCACACCACAGCTGCTGGTTTGTCCTCTGTAGCCCGGCTCCGGAGATGCTTCTCGCCTTCCCCCTGGGCCATGCAAACCCTACAGGACTCCAGGAGCAGTCTGACAGGCTCTGCATCTCCATCAGCCCCACAACTTCCCCCCGCCTCAGCCTCTCGCAGCTGAGCTGAGGCCCAAGATGCAGTCCCTCTCCCCTTCCACCCATCCCACCAGCCTCCTCCTCCTTCTGTCTGCTCGTTGCCTTAATCACCCTCTGATCAATCTCAGGAGGAACCAGCAACGCGGGAATGGCAGATGGGGAACAGAGCATGAATATTAATTAGCACCGAATTCCAAACAGAGGACTTTAATTACATTAAAAGCGCAGGCTCAGAGGCAGTGACTTACTTCCTGCTGTAAATCTGTTGGCAGGTCATTTGCCTCCATGGTGTCAGCGCTCCCTAATGAATGAATATATACATTTGGAGTGCTCATGCATGTAGGGAAAATAGGTTCTTGTTTCCAAATATGCAAAAATGAGCGGGTGCATCATCTAGAGGGTTTCACTCACTGGGAGGATTCGGAGAAATAATTATTAGTATAATTACCTGGTAACAACGCGCCTGTTCTGGGAGCTCTGCTTCATGGATCAGAAACCTCTGGTGCTTGGGAACAACCTGCTGCTTTGTTATTTGTGGTCTGGTCACTGGGGGGAGACCAAGAACCACGGTGTTTTCATGGGGTTCAGGCATGTGGTCACTGCCAAACCACGATGATGCACTTGGGAACATCATCGTCTTCCATCATGATGAGTTTGGGAACACCATCGTCCTCTTTGATCATCGTCCTCTGCTGTGATATGTGTGGAAGCACCATCATCCTTTATCATGATGTGCTTGGAAATATGATCCTCCATTGTAATGCGCCTGGGAGCATCATCTTCCATCATGACATGTTTGGGAGCATCCTCTTCTCTGTCATCCGTGGGAAAATCTTCTGGGGTGACCTGTCCAAAGCTCAAAGGTGATGACATCTAGATGCAAGCTCAAGAGGAGGAAAGAGGGTCTACAGGGGACTGGGAGGCCTACTTGTTCCGTGGTGGTGACCCAGTAGCTTTTTAGGGGAGCACTGGCAGCCTGGCAGGAGCACCCAATGCTACAAGCATGCAGAGGGTTACAGCACCCAGGAAGGCACTTGTTTGGAAAGGACGGTCCTTGTCAGCAAGATCTTTGTGGAGGAAAACCCTATCCCTGGATGCAGAGGATAGTGCACTTGGATTTGTGATGCACTTGGCCAAAAGGAGTCAGTGTGACGGTGTGTTTTTTAGCAGCAATCAGGAAGCGCCTCTAATTCCTACCACCAATGAGTGGCAAATATAAATACGTACTTAACTCCAGGAAGCAGAGAGACAGCTGTCTGGAGGTGGCAGGTTTGTGCAAGTGATTGCACTGACACTCTGGCAAGGAAAGTCATGCTAACCTGGAGAAGAGATGCTATCGTGCAAGCAGCCCATCTGAGGGGGACCAGCAAGCAGATGTCAGTGTTGGCAGAGGGACACTGGAAATGCAGCAAGGACGTGTCATTATTCCACCTGGACTCACCTGCTGTGAGCATGGTGCTCTCCTGGAGCTCCTGCCAGAGCCCAGAGTTTGGTGGAAGCCAGCTCCAGCCCGTGCTGTGTTTGTACCAAGGTGCTCCTCGTGCAGGTGGACCGCACAGCATCCTCCGCCTCCTGCCTTTCCCTTACAGCAGATGCTTCCCGCCTTGCTGGGACATGGAAATACATTTGAAAATCCCGAGTTAATGGGGCTGAAACTCCTGACCAACAGCAGCAGGATGCAAGTGAGCAGAGCAGCGGGACAGCGTCTCTCCTCGCTTTTCTATGTGCTCTCCTCCGTGGCTGCTGGAGGAGCAGAGTTACATAAAGGCAGCCGGGTCTGTGCCCTTTGTGAGCTGTCAGAATCACTTTCAATATCTGAGACACCCCATCTAGCAAAGGTCGTGCTCTGTTCTCTCGATGGTCTTAATTTAGCGCCTGTGAGTTCTCGGCGATGTGCTGGGGTGTGGGCAACTTCCCTGCATCAAGGTGTGGGAGCCTGCGGCATCCTCACCTCCTGCCTGCAAGCCAATGGTGTGTACTGGGGGCTCACTCAGGCACTGGTGAGTGCTCAGCCCACAGTTTTCCCCCCCAGCATCAGCACACGGAAGCTGCAGGGTGATGGAGATGCATCCTGCTGGCTCTCTCCTCATTATTTAAAGCTCAGTCTGAGGTTCTATGCTCAAAGGAGCTGGGGTCGTGTGCATCACTTTTCAAACTCTGATATTAAACAAATTCAGCAGAGGGGCTTGGAAAAAAACACTGTCATAAGGCAGTGAGTGGTATGGGGAGGGCTGCAGGGAGCTCAGCCTTCCTCCCTGCCTTCGGAGAACTACACAGAGAACCTGCAGAAAGGCTCCAGCACTGGGAAGTGCCATCAGTTCCTTTTTGCCTTTACGAGATGTGCCATCCCAGCCCAAGGCACACAGCAGAAGGGGACCTGGAAGTTTCATGCCTGGATTTTCAGCCAGGCTGCTCACCAGTGCTGAGCTGCAGAGCAGTTGGAGGCAGGAAACCTAGTATGTTCCCAAGCCAACCTCGTGTGTGCAGGGCCAGGGTCTCTGACCTCAGGGGTCCCAACTGTCTGAACGCACTCCTAATCTGCTTTGGGAAAAGATGCCACAGCTGGGATGGAGGGAGGGGGGAACCAGGCTGTGCCCTGAGCTGCTTTGATTGATCAGGCTTGCTGCTGCAAGCCCTCAGGATTTAGCTGCCCGTCCGTGAACAAAAAGCTGCCTTCTCCCCATGCCTTTATTCCCATGTCGGGCTCTCCAGTGGTCGCCTATGGAGGAGCAGAGGGTGAGGAAGGCTTTTGCTGATGGCTCTTGACAAGCGTGGGGAGTGGCAGAGCTTGGCCTCAGCTCCAACAGGAATGCTGCTGCTCACCTCCTGTGGAGCAGGCTGCCCCAGCAGTCTCACTTTGGGGAGCACATGGGCCTTGGAGAGATCAAGGGGTGCACAGTGGGGACCTACAGACAGTTGTCCTCCTGCACAACTCCTCCTCTGTGTCTCCTCCTCTGTGGGGTAAGGATCACCATCCAGGCATTGTGTGCTGGGATGTCAACAGAATGCTGGGGTGCCTGCAACAGTGCAGGGGCACCCATGGGATGCTGAGGTGCCCACAGGATGCAGGGATGTTCGTGGGATGCCCACAGCCCACAGAATACGGGGATGAACACGAGATGTGGAGATGCCTCCAAGGATGCAGGGGTGTCTCTGGGATGCAGGGATGCCAAAGGAGGCAAAGCTGCCAACGGGATGCAGGAATACCCACATGTGCAGTGATGCTGCATTCCCAGACAAAACATCCTGGCTCCACACGGGCACCTCCAATACTGATCCACCCCTTGGACATCTTGGAGGGAGGCTGTAGAGTTGCATCACCATATGGCACTGCAGAACAGCTGGAGGAGGAACTGGAGCACCTGCTGCCACCTGAGAGCGCCGGTGGAAAAGGGCTTGGTGACATTATCTGATGGCAAAGAGCAGTGGGAATGGCTCTTCCAGGCTGCCTACAGAGGTAGTGGGGTCACTGCCCCTGGAGGTGTTCAAGAACTGTTGGAGGTGTGGCACCGAGGGACACGGTCAGTGGGCATGGTGGGGATGCATTACAGGTGGGCTTGGTGATCTTAGTGGTCTTTTCCAACCTCAGTGATTCCATGATTCCCCATATTTCCTGTCACCCTGGGGAGGTTTTGCCCGGAAAATCTCTTTGTGCTAGCTTTCATGGTGACTGGCAGGTTGGCAAAGTGCTTGCTGTTCCTATTCCCTTACCTTTGCCTACTCCTCCTGCTGTTGCCTTGCAGCAGTGAAACCATCACACGGAAGCACTGATCAGGCACACTGCTCTTTTTAGGAGGTGAAAAATGGAGCCTTCTTTGGAAGCTTTTGTTGCTTCAGAGCCAGATCCAGCCCAGAGGAGCTGTTCTCATGGGAGTGGCACACGTGTTTTGGGACTGCTGGGGTGCGGGCTCCTGGTGCGACGTCTGGCTGGCACGGCAGGGCGCGTGGCAAGATGATGAATAACTGCTTAAAATAAAGTCACCACCACTGAAAATAAGCCATCCCTTGGGACCCGCTGTTATCAGCCCCTGGTAGACGGGGCTATCAGGAGCTCGGCTCATTCCTAAACTCACACGCACTGTGAGCAGGGACCGCTGGCGTGTGCCCTAGCACAACACTGCGGTGGGGCCAAGTGCTGGGTAGCGGTGCCTCTGACCCATGCCAGCAGCGGGTGGGACCCCTGAGCTGGAGGATGGGGGGCTGCAATCCACCCCACATCCCTGAGCAGCATCCTCGGGAACCGTGGAGCTCTCTTCCTTGTACTCTCCCTGTCCTCATGCGCCCCGCACACAACCTCTCCTCCTCTCCTTGCACCCCTGTGCCCTGGTGATGCTCTGTACTGCCCCTCCTGTGTTTCCAGTGCTATTTTTAATGCCCAAAGCGCCAGCCCCCCACCTCCTGGGGAAGCAAACAAGCCCCGTGCGTGCAGCTCCCGCTGCTCGTGCTTCAATCCCTTCCCTCCTGCCTGGCTGCTTTGCAAGCCGGTACCCTGGAAGGGGCCTCCCAGCTCTCGCTGGCAGCCCTGCTTCAGACTGACCGCCACAGATAGTGCTTCGAAGTGAAATATATATATATATATTAATA
>VXAB01013502.1:588699-627446 GCA_013399175.1 Odontophorus gujanensis
TGGCGGCGCGGCCGGAGGAGCTGCCCCACATCCCGAGGGAACGCTTCACCCTGGAGCTGTGGGTGAAAGCGGAGGGAGGACAGAGCAACCCGGCCGTCATCGCAGGTAAAGCCCGACGGGGTGCGGCGGAAGGGATGCGCTGTTGAGACCGGGAGGAGAAGGAGGGGGGGGACGAGGAGAAAGAGTCGAGATCGGCGCTGCTCACCTGCGGCAGGTGACGGCACCCGCCCTGTCCCACTGACATCCCAAATCCCGCTCTCCCCACGTCCCGGGAACTCGCCGGGAGAGGAGGTGTGTTTCCCGGCCCCTCGTCCCTTCGGGTTTGGGGCGCGGAGCTCCCGGTGGAACCCCCCGGGGCCGCGGAGCCCCGGGAGCGGCGGCCGCACGGTGGCAGCCGCACCTCGCGAACGGACTACGCGATGCCCCCGGGCTCTGCATCCCCCGGGGTCCCCTCTTCGCGTGGCTGCCGAAGGGGGCTTCCCTCCATGGGGAGAGACGTGGCACGGGAGGGTTAACCCACGGCTCCCCAGGAGCCGAGGGCTGGTGATGGAGAGCTGCACTGAGAATCACATAATTAGAATAGTTGGAGTCGGAAGGGACCTTTAAAAACCATTTGGTCCAGCTCCCCTGCGCTGAGCGGGGACACCCACAACTCCATCAGGTGCTCAGAGCCCCGAACAGCCTGACCTTGGCTGTCTGACGGGACGGGGCACCACAGCCTCTCCGGGCAACCTGTGCCTCTCCACTCCCCAGCCCTCCACCGAACCCCTTTGCTTCGCTTACCGCCGGGCGCCGCGCTTACACTTTTCTCCCTGGGATGCAGAAGAGGAGCGGGGATGGGTTGCACATTGGGAAACTGAGCCAGTACCCCCCACCCACCCATCGCCCAGCTGTCTGCCACTGGAGCTCAGCCCTGCAGGTGCTCTGCGTCGCTGTCCCCAGCTAGTTTTCTCTCTTTTGTTGTTGTTTAATTTTCCTTAGCGGAGGGTGGGCCCGTCGTTACAGAGCGACCACTGGCACTGGCACGATCCCCCGCTCCAGGCTTTGAGTCAGCCCCACGCACCTCCGGCTGGCTGAGTCACCCGCCGCTTCCCACCCGCGCCCTGCAGCTGGCAACGCGGGGCCGCGGTGATGGGAGCAGGGACGGGGACGGGGCTGGGATGGGACCGAGCGTCGGGCGCTCTGTGCTCAGGGAGGAGCCCGGGGGAAAGGATGCTCCGCGTGGTCCTTACGAGGCGGTGCGCTTCTCCTTTCACCGCTCTTCTGGTAGTCAAACCAAAAGGGTTATTTGTTCCTTGTCTGTCTCTACCGCCCCAACTTCACGCCCCAATGCTTTGGAGGGCAGTTTTGTGGCCAGCTCTTTGCACATTGGTGCTGAAGCAGGGCTGCTTCCCTTCATGTTTTTGTGGTGTTGCCAACAACGCATGTTTTAAATCTGGCATTATCACTCTAATCATGGGCACAAGTCACAAACCAGGTTATGTTTCCCATTTCCCATCCAGACTAAATGCCAAGTTGTACCTGTGGGTGCCAAGGCTTGTGTTTCCTCTGCAACGTCTCTTCCCCTTTTGGTGGGGCACTTGCATACTCATAGGGCACTCCCAGAATGTGCTTGCAAGGATGCTGGGTCCCACTGTCCCTGTAAGTCTGCTCCACTTCAGTGCTGTTTGCTCTTCTTCTTGCATTTAACCAAATTTGGGGCACTCTAGATTGTCACAAAGTGAACTGCAGAGGGAGGTGCAGGGGGACATGACTTTTGTGAAGCTCGCTGCTGGGTTATGAGGGCTGGCAGAGATACATGGGGCCATGGTGGTCTGGCTTGCTTGGATGTGACCCCTTTGACGTGGTCCTACACCTATCCTTATGTCTAAATTGGAGAGATATGGATTTGAAGGGTGGACCATTTGGTGGGTAAGGAATTGGTTGGAGTGTCGCACACACAGAGCATTGTGGTCAATGGCTCTACGTCCAAGTGGAGGTCAGTGAGGAGTGGTGGCCCTCTGGGGTTCATCTGGCTCTGTCACAGACTACCCAGAGCTGTGGGTGCCCCATCCATAGCGGTGCCCAAAGCCATGCATGGAGCCCTGGGCCACCTGATCTGGAGGGAGGCAATGAGCCCAGAGCAGGGGTTGGAAGGTCCCTTCCAACCCAAGCCATGCTATGGTTCTATGACACAAGCCTGAAGGCCCTACTGAGAGCATCTACTGTCCCCTCATATCAGTCTGTAATAGTTTGGGGATTGCTGGGGGGCAGGTATGGTGGTGACAGGTTTCTTACAAAGCCTTGTGCTGGTGTGGAATGGCAAGATACGGGGCTTAAAGTTGCTGGATTTTCATGATGATTCAAATCCCAACCCCTCACTGGTGGCTGGAGAAAGGTTCAGAATGGAGTCAAGACTTTTTAAAGCAAAGCAGCCCAAGGAAAGATCTCTTCCAGTGCTTGGCACTCGCCTTGAGGAAAATCCAACTTGTCAACAGCCTATGTCAAAATGCAGTGAGAAATGGTGGCCAGCCTTGTCCCCACGGCAAGGTGCCACAGATGGGGCTCAAAAGGGACGGCAAGCTTGCTGTCCCCAGATGGTGATCCTATGAATGTCCCGGTAGTGGTAGCAGCCACTGGCTGCTGGCTGTTCTGGAGGCATGGTAGTTTCATGTGCATCCAGCCACGTGTGGTCATTAACTGCTGGGTGAGGGAAATATGGGTATGGAAGACTGATATACCTTGGAGACTTAGGAATGTCTCTGGAAACCCAGGATGTTTTGCTTTGGATTGCCTTACTGTAACTCTTGAAATCTCAGTGTCTCACCTCAGCCTGCAGTCATGCTCCTGTGGGAACATCTTGCTCTTTGGCCTCTCCTCTCCATGGAGGATAGCGGTGGATGAAGGATCCATGGATAGGGGATGAAGGCTGTGCTCTTCATCCCCTATCCATCCAGTCTTCCTGACTCCTCCTCCTGCTCAACCAAATAATGAGCAGTGCCCACTGCCCAGACCCTGTCCACCTTCATTTGACTGTGACTCATTCAATGTGACCACATGGGTGAGCGAAAAATAGTGGTAGTAGGTAGACGGCTGGACAGGATGATCCTGGAGGACTTTTCCAACCTTGGTGATTCTACAACTCTGTGAAAACCTCCCCTGCCCCTTCTCCCCAAAACACAGAAGCCAACTGATGTATCCTTTGTGCTCCATTTCCCCAAGAGTCATCTCAGGGAGGGAGGCAGTGGCACGCCACGAGGATGCTCGCAGGGCAGCATTGCTCTCCACTCCTCACCACCTCCCTCTTTTCTCTCCAACCCCATCCCCCCTGCAGGCGTCTTCGACAACTGCTCACACACGGCCAGCAATAAGGGCTGGGCACTGGGAATCCGCGCCTTGCGCCTTGGCGGCAAGCAGGACGCCCGCTTCTTCTTCTCCCTGCGCACAGACCGAGCGTCCGCTGCCACCGAGGTGACGGGGTCCCACCGCTACCAACCAGACACTTGGACCCACCTGACCGCCAGCTACGATGGGCGCTGGATGTCCCTCTATGTGGACGGGGTGCGGGTGGGCCGCACTGATGGGCAGGGTGGGCCCCTGCACAGCGCCTTCATGGCCTCCTGCCGCACCCTGCTGCTGGGAGGGGACGCTTGGGGGGACGCTCATGCTTTTCGGGGACACGTAGCCGGGCTGGCCCTGTGGCGAGACGTGCTGCCCCAAGCTCAGCTCCAGCGATCCTTCCTTGAGGGGGCGTCTGGAGGCTCTCCAGTGCTGGCCACCGGCTTGGACACCTTGGAGCAGCAGTGGGTGCCATTCCGCGAAGCCTCGTTCCCCCGGCGCAGGGTCCTGCCCCCCGCCGTGCCCCCCGTCCTCCATCCGTTCGGTCCTCCAGCCTGCGGGCAGACGGCGTGCGACAACGTGGAGCTGGTCTCCCACTACAACCGGCACTGGCCTCTACGCGGGGCCAAGGTGTTGCGGTACCGCGTGGTCAGCCTGGCCGAGGACAGCGGCGGTCGGCCGACGGTGAGCCGCGAGCAGGTGTGGCGGCAGCACCGGGCTCTGAGCGACGCCTTCCGCCCCTACAACATCTCCTGGCAGCTCAGCCTGTTGGAGGTGCGCAACTCGTCCTTGCGCCGTCGCGCCGTTCTGCTGGGCTGCGAGCCCAGTAAGGTGGGCAACGAGCGCTGCGACCCCGAGTGCGAGCATCCGCTGACCGGTTACGACGGCGGGGACTGCCGCCGGCCTGGGCGCTGCTTCTCCTGGAAGCGCCGCGATGGCGTTTGCCACATGGAGTGCAACAACATGTTGGATGACTTCGACGACGGCGACTGCTGCGACCCACGGGCTACTGATGTTAGCAGGACCTGCTTCGACCCCGACTCGCCTTACAGGTATGTGGGGGCCAGGCTGCGGGCTTGTGAGTGTTGAGGGTTCTCTGGGGGTGTTGCGGGTACTGTGGGTGAAAAATGCCCTACAAATGTTCATGGAGTTTCTGTGTGTGGTGCTAGGGCATGGGGGTAGCTGTTGAGATGGGGGCTGCGGGTGGGGGCTTTGCATGCGTTGCCCTTCTCCCCAAGGGAGAGCAACATTCAATTCATCCATTCCTGAGTTTTTCTCACCATCTGAGGAAGCACGGGGGAAGGATGAGGAGCCCTTCTCTCAGTGCTTCCCCCACAGCCGTGGCACCAGACGTGTCCCCCAGGCGTTTTCCCATCCTGGGATGAAATCTGGTGGCAGCCACCACCACCACCTGCCTGTGCCCATCTTCTTGTTCCCCATTGTTGGTGTGGTGAGAGGCTCTGCTCAAGGTGGCCACCCACTGCCACATGGTCATCAGAAGGGGTTTTGCTACTTAATAGGGACATGGCCAAGGCTCAGTCCTCACTCTCTGTGTGCAGCTAGAGAAATATTTTCATCCTTGGACAAGAAAGGCTCCACCTACATTTAAAAAAGCCGATTTTTTGCTGGTATGAATCAGGGCTTCCATTTGTCAGGATTTTCCCCTGAAAGTTGGGAAAGAAAACAAAACAAAACAAAAGCAAAAAAAATAAAAATAAAAATAATAAAAAAAAAACACCAAAAAACAAAACCCAAAAAACACATCCACCACGCAAAGGAAAACAAAACAAAAACCTTGCCTCAGTGGGAAAATGGCAACACGAGGGAAACAACAAAACTTTTGTGATTTTTCTTTCCTCAGCCCTCATTGGTCTACAGACAAAACAGGACTGTAGGCAAAGCTCTGAAGGGGAAATCCATTGCATGTGGTGGTTGGGAAATGTGGGGGAACGGACTGCATGGGGCCCTGGGCAATGGGATCTAGTACTTGATCTAGCAGCTGACAACCCTGTCTGCAGCAAGGGGGTTGGAACTTGATGATCTTTGAGGTCCCTTCCAACCCAACCCAACCCATCCTAAGCTTCTGTGATTCTATGATCCTACTGCTGCTGAGCTCCTGAGCGCTGTGTTCCCTGGCTGAAACCACAGTGGTTGTGGTAGGTGCAACCTGAATTTGCACCCGTCTGTTTTGTGTGAGATTGGTAGCATGGGTCTGGGAAGCGGGGAGGTGAGGTGAGCTCGTTGGGTTGGTGACCTTCCCACGGGTTGGGGGATAAATCCCGAAGTACACAAGCGGGCGTTTGGCCATAAAGCATTATACTTAAATGAGTGTTTATGAGGAGCGGGGCAGCTGGGGAACTTGCAGGAGAATTTTTAGTGTGGAAGCCAAAACGGGAGGAATAACAGAAAATAAAACTTAACAAACTGAGGAAAGGCAGCACGGCAGGAGCCAGGTGCCTGGAGGTAAGAGCTCTCAGCATGACCAGAGCCGTGGCAGGGGACAGCGTTGAGTTGTCTTTGATGGATGTGTGCAGGGGGAAACACGCTTGCCAGTTGTGGACATCTCCTTTCGGGTCAAGGTGGCACAATGGAGCTTTGGGGTTTTTGCTTTGTGAATCAGCTCTGCTGTATTTCATTTCAAGGCTCTCTAAGCAGTGGTTTGGATGTGAATGCTTCTCAGGACTGCCAAAAATAATCTGAAGGAGAAAGTCAGCGCGAGACACTGGGCAATTTCTTACTAGTGCTGTTGGCAGATGCTGTAGTTTTGGTGAAGGGCCCCAGTACCTTGGCTCGCATGACCTTATGCACGTGTAAAAGCTTTCACCATCTTAGAATAGCTCTCACCTCTTTATGGCTGCACCTTTGAGGCAAACAAATTCGATATTTGGAGAGAGCAGAGGCAGCTCTAGTGCTTCTCAGCTGGTGGAGGTCACTGTACACTTCTAGAGCTATGTTTGGTCCCATGACAATGGCCATGCATATTGTCACCCAACATCGATAGCTCAGGAGGGAGATGAGGCTTAGAAAGAAGGGTGGCAGGGCTGCAGGGCAGGGAGCAGCGCTGAACCTGTGGCAGTATTGGTGTGCACAGAGCCAGGTCATGGTACTGAGCCCTTCCATGACCACGGCAAGAGATGTGGACAGCAAGTCAAGGATATGACTGACCACACAAAGAACCGAGGGCACAGACGTGGCTGGAGAGCTGCCCGCTGTCATCCTGCACACAGCTCCTCCTGCTTTTCCAGGAGCTGCTGGCAGAGTAATGCCAGGGTCCTGGAGTAACATTTGTGTTCATTCGCTGCAGACATCATCATCTTACAGGGCTCAAGGGCTGTTGTAATTGGTGCTCTTGGAAGGAAAGCAGCAACAGCTCATTAACAGCAATTAACACTCAGTGTGGGCCCCCCTTGGGCAGTTACTCAGTGAGGCTGGTGTGTGACACAGTGCATGTGAAAAGAGCAACTGGAGGGCAGCCTGGGTACCAGCAGAAGGAGTAGCAAATTCAGTTTTGCCTCCTCTGGGATGGCCACAGCTGTGATGTTAGGGTCTATCTCATCAACAGGACACTTGATGGGCTTTAATGCGAGCTTAGCCAGCCTGCCTTCCCCGAGGAGAGATGCTTAATTGGGTTAGAGCTGTTGGGGAGCATCCCGCTGTTTAAGCAGTTTCTTCAAGCACTAATCCAGATTAACCTCACTGAGAGTCTCTTGTGGACAGGCCCCAAGGATGAACAATCACACAGCAACTCTCCCTTCCTTCATACAGGAAACCTAGGCCTGAATAGCAAGCGGTCCACAAGTGCTGGGCTCAGGTTTGGGGACTGTAAACGCGATGGTGAGGAGATGGGCAACTTGGGAACTCCAAAGGTAGCAGTACTGATCTTGCTGGACACTTCTGCAGGCTGGTTGGCCCGCTGGGGCTGGGCAGGTGTGGTAATTAACAGGGCTTTTTGCAGGAGCCTGATGAATTCCTTGGTGGGTTCTTTAAAGTTTCATGAGTGAGGTTGGAATGAGCTCATAAAAAAGCTGAACCTTTCCTTGCCGGAAAGCCTGCTCTCTCTGGGCTCTTCCCATTGATTACAATTTCATAACTTGGCAAAGATGGATGGGATTGACCTTGGTAAAGCTGTTGTATCCCGAGGACAGGATGTCCACTGAGGTGCTTGTTCATAATGCGATGAAAATCCAGTGGGGGGCTGAGCTTACCCACAGTCTTGGTTTGAGTCGAAGACCCCAGATTTGCTTTTGACCCTCTCAGACCAAGTACATCAGCACTTGGTACATAACACATCCTTTGGGTCTGGTGCATTATGCCAAAGACAAGCCCGAGAGTTGTGTTCTGAGGGGCAATGAACTCTGAGAGACAGCAGCAAGAGGAGCTCTGCTCTTTGTTGGTGTGACTTCCTGAGCCCTGCAGTGCGTCTGCACTCATGTCACACTCAGGTACTGCTGGGGGGCAGCTGCTGCCTCCATTTTCCCCATGAGATGTGTTTTGTTTGCTTACAAGTCCTATTTCTTCTTCCCAGTCCCTTATCTGCCGTGAAAGCTGCTCCTTTCCTGCCGTGGTATGCAATTGTCTGTCCTTGCCTCTTACAGGAATTGGATGTGCTGGTGTCTCTGGTTTGACCTCTCTTCCAGACTCTTGGCAGAGAGAGATCTTCCAAACTTCACCATACATCAGGCTAAGAGTTGAGCATCCCAGAGGCACTTGTTCTCCCAGAGCTGTGAGAAAGAGATAAAAATACCTCCATCTCTGGCTAACAAAGGGAAAGGAAGGGCAACACACACTGCCAGGGACCTGCCCGGTGCCCTGGCATGTCTGGGGCTGAGCAGGAGGACAACCTGATCTGTGTGAGAGCAGGAACAGGAGTCTTTGCCCAGCAGCTGTAGGAGCCCAGGCGCTTTCAGGGAAAAGAACCCGTCCAGATGTGAACTATTGTTCCAGCAATACCACCATCCCGGGGGCTGATCGGATCCAGACAACAATTGTGAAGGAACAGCATGTGTCCGAGGGCTGGGGAACGGGGGAGGGGGGGAATCACTCTGTTTCCAGTTTTTCAGCACTCCCTGGGGTTCCTACTCATCCATCCATGTGCAGCTGAGATCCCAGGAAATGACCCAGCAGGGTGCTTGGCAGCACACTGGTGGGACTCCATCAGCCCCACGCTGATGGGCTCTCGTGGATGATTGATGCACGTTTGGGTTGGCAGGCTGTGCTGCGGACGCTGGAGCTGTTAAACAAGCATACCATTTTTAGTTTGCCTTGGCTCTGCCAACACCGTTGTATAGGAAATCAAATTGTCCCTTTGCAGAGGGTGATGTGGGGAGAGGGATGGGTCCAACCCAGCCCAAGCCCACCAAAACAGCACGAGGCAGAGAGATCCGGGGAGGGGAGCAGTGTTAGCCTCAGGGCTTCTCTTCTTTGTGGTTAATGTATTACTGTTACATTATGAAACTTCCCCCCCCCAACAAATTATCTCGCATCCTTTGAGAAAGGCATTTTCAGAATGTTGGTTTGTGCATGCTCCGGCTGGGACACCCGATCGCCTGGACCTAAAAATAAGTCGGGGGCTGGGGACTTGATTTTTCCCCTCCTTATTTATCTAAGAGGGGGGATGTTGGGATCGAATGGATTTCTTTTCCTCTCTTTCTCCATATTGATCTCCTTCCTGACTAATACTGAGAGTATTTACCCTTCCATGGGCAACTTCATCCTTGCTCAGCAAATTCACTCACTGCTGCTGGCCCTGGGAAAGGTCCTTTTCCCACGCAGCAAAGTTTGTCTTTCTGTGGTGTTTTCAAGCATACCCTACCTGTCTGTGCTGTGGGGAAGGGTAATTCCAGCTGTCCAGGTGGGCAACCTGAGACATGGGAATCCTAGCCAACCTGTGCAGCAGCATGGTCCTGGGGCTCTAGTGTGCTGCCTCCTGGGTCCTGGTAGGGTGGGAGAGGCCTTTAATAGAAGGAAATGAAGCTGTCCAGGCCTGACTAAATACAAGGCACGGCCTGGCACTGCTATCTGCACAGTTTGCCCCATAAGGGATGCTTAGCTGGCTCCCCATACAGCGGTGGTGGGAAGCAGGAATCTTGCAGCCACTGGTGTTATTGGCAGAAAGGAAGAGAGAGAGCTGATTTACAACAGATCTCCCGTGGTTCAGATGAGGACCGAGCTTATCTGTACCGAGACAGGAAAAGAGTGCTGCAAGGCTCAGCCCTGGCCCAGGAAGTTTTCTATTTCCCTTAGAAACAAACAACCCAGGCAGCAACTGAACCATACCTGGCTTTGTTTAGCTTGGAGCCGGCTCTACAATAACTTGCCACTGTTGAATTCTGCCTCATGAAACCACAAGGGGCTGCAGACGTGTTCCTGCGCTCCTTCACACGTGTTCTGTGTAACACGGGTGGGTCAGCAGCCAGCATCAACACCAGGATAAGGCAGCAAGGGACAGCCAGGCTCTCTGAGGCGTGCTGGAGTGTGCTGGAGCTGTGCTGCTGCCGTGCCAGGATTTGGAGCAGAGCCACGTGGAGAGATGCTGGGCTCCCAGCCTCACTATGCTGCTGCCGTGCTTCCTGCAAGGCTCCTACCTTCCTCACCTGTAGGGTGAATAACCTGAAAGAAAAACCTGAAAAGAATGGAAGTGGATGGCATATTTTGTATAACTTATCTGGATGGTATACAGACACCAGTAACTAAAGAAAGGCTCACCTGTTACCAATGGTTGAAGCTCACCCAGGACTCTGCAGGGGAGGGATCTCCAACAAGAGATCCTTCCCCAGCGGTGGTCAGCCCTTAAATGGGGTCTGGGAGAGGTGCAGGCAGACTCCACCCCTTCTGCTCACACAGGTGCACTGCCTTCACCTGTGCTCCTGCAGCTGACTCAGTGCTCACCTCAGGTGATCCATCAATGGTTCAGGCCATGATTCAACAGTTCCCATAAACTCACCTATCTCAGATGTGAGGTTTCTGCTCTGCTTCTCTCACATTCTTCCCATTAACTCCCCTGGGTTTGGAAGTGATGATGTCCTATGATGCTAGCTCTGCTCTTCTTCCCAGGGATCAGTCCTCGTGCAGCCCTGGAGGATCTGCAGGGGTTTTTTCACTTGCTTGGTCTGCAGATGGCCAAGCATAAACCTTGGGTGGAGGAGAGTGGTTCTCTAGAAGTCACCACAACCATGAGAGCATCCTTCATGCCTGCTGCAAGTGGGGGGTCAGCACAGGACACAGGACTCCAACCCAGCAGGGTCCTATCACTCAAGCATGCACCCAGACAGAGCTACATTTGGCCGTGGGCATTGCTCCTTCCTTGTGTACTCTCAGAGTACACACACTGTCAGGGTTGGAGGTGGATGAGTTATGGGCTGCCTCAGGGGTGGCATTGGAAGCCACCTTAGAGAGCTGGAAACTGGCAGTGAATGTCAACATTTATCCCCTTTCCAATGGGTTGCTGTTCAGAACTTTCTTCATTGGGCTCATGAAAGAGAAGGTAAGAGGGAGCAGGAGGGCCGATGTCCCTTCCGCAGTTTTGAGTTGTCAGGCCTGTTTTTCCATTGATGTTGTTGCTGGTTGTATGGCTTGGGCCCTCCCTGGTTTGGCAGTGATGATGTCTCAAAGAATCACAGAACTGTAGGGGTTTTAAGGGACTTCTATAGATCATCAGGTCCAACCTCTCCACTAAAGCAGATTCCCTACAGTTCTCACAGGTGTTCAGGAGGGTTCTGAATAATTCCAGAGAAGGAGACTCCACAGCCTCTCTGGGCAGCCTGTTTTAGTTCATGATGCTCTTTGCAAAGCCTGAACCCACAGACGGGTTTCAGGCAAACAAAAATTTCAGCAGCTGTGTTCCAGCAGTCAGGAGGGATGAGTACAAGGTGGGGAGTGACTGCAGCCTTTACTGAGGCTTTGGAGATATAAGAGAGCTGTTGGGGAGGAAAAAATTTGAATCCATGCCTCACCTTGTGGGTTTGGAGTTCCTTTAGAGTTCACTCCTATTTCAATTTTTGGGACATGCTAACCTCCAAACGAACCAAGTTTTCTATGTGGAACTTTGAGTGATCCCTCAAGTAGGCTCAACCCCAGGAGTCTCAGAGGCACATTCAACTTTTAGCTCTTGCTGGAAGCAAGGGACAGCGCGCGCGGCCAGGGAGGGTGAGATGCTCCACGTGTCCTCTTCTCCCACCACAAGAGGCCAGCTATTCTGAAAGCCTGTCTCTCCCCTAATGAAAGATGTCCTCCTACCTTGATGGGGCTCAGATGTGTCGCATGTTTTAAGATGATCTCACTTGTGAGGAAATTGAAAGTCTCTTTGAGGAAGAGATGGCCGTGATTCATGCTGATAGAAATAGCAAGGCCAAACAAGCAAATGGAAACTCCCTATTGACCACGTCCCTGCAATTTAAAAGGGTTTTTACTACCTACTCCAGTATTAATTTGAAAATCATATACATTTACTCTTACATACTACAATCAGATGGGTTTTAAGCCATTAAGGCCCATTGGGTCAATAACCACCATTTTCAAAAATCTATTAAATACCCATTTCCGTGGAAATAAAGCTCCTACAATTGATCACAGCTACCAACTCCCATTAAAATAAATCCCAAACGCTATCAACTCCCTCAAGATGTAGAGCACTAAAACACAGATTGCTGGGGCAAATTTATCCCAGGGGGAAGTTGATGGTCCATTATACTTAAGCAACACGAGAATTGTCACATAAGCCAGGAAGTTTATGGGACTTGCATGTGTTAGTCTTCCCTGAGGGGGTAAGGAGGAAGGTTTGTGGGATGAGTCGGTAGCTCTAACACAAGCTCAAAGCCAGGCACCCACGGGAGCTTTTTGGGAAACATTTGGCTTATTTTATATTAACTTTCAAGTGTCTGCAGGCTCTGGTTGTTTGACAGAAGCAAGTGATGTTCGAGGGTTGAAGTGCTAAAGAAATAATGAATTTGTGGGTCTGCTCTTGGTAGAAAAGGATTTTTCCACTGTGTATTACAGTGTGTGTGTGTGTGTTATGCACTCAGAGACTGCATGAGTAAAAAATGGCAGGAGGGTCACCTTATAAAGATGAGGATGTCCTTCTTCCAAGTCCTTGTCTCTCTGCTCCAGGAAGGAAGCGCTTTGGGGCTGCTGATCTTGTGACAGACCCTAAAGTAGGCTGCAGAGATTGCAGGAGATCCCTGCAGGTCGTCTGCCTAAAAAGTGGCTTGAGATAGAAAGATAGTGCCCAGGGAGATGAAAATGATGTGCAGAAAGTGGGATGTAAGAGCTGTGCAACTCCTAAAGCCACAGCAAAGCACAGACTTAGTGCATTCCTACTCAGCATCAGAGGGCAATAGCTCTGTTTGTGACAAAGGATATCCCTTTCCCTCCAGCAATGAAGTGATGTTGGATGGATTTGGGTTGAGAATGGAGGAGGCACTGTGTGTTCAACAGCTTAATGGAATTAAATTTGAAGCAGATAAAGGAGAACCTGTGTGTTTCCATCTCTGGGGAGAGTGTGGACATCTAGAAGGAATGTTGTGGTATTTCTTGCCTGTGCTGTGCAGCTGATAGGGTTCATAATAAAATGGTTTTGGTATCATACATCATGGCCCCATGAGCCCTTGGGACCATTTCTGGCTGTTTCTCGTGCTTTCTGCAGTGCAGGATTGACTCAAACCTCAACGAACCCCTATGGAGAGCTCCGCCCCTCCAAATCAGGTTTGCTTGGTTTCCTCCTGAACACCTAAATGGGAGTGAATGCTATCCCTTCAGAGACGGCTCAAGTGCCGCCTCAGCTCCATCCAACCATCATTTTCCATTATTTTATGAGAAGTGGGGTGGGAAGGTGGAAGTAATGACCTGGAGACTTTGAAAGCTGAAAGTCTGTTGAGATTTGCAGGTGGATCTAAGGTCTGTCAGCATGAGAACAACCAGATCAGCCAATCTTGTTAAGATCTTTGTTCACCTTTTCAGACATTGTGATGTATCACAGTAGCTGTTCTCCAGCCACATGCCCTGCCATCAGTACTTCTAGATTCGAGGTGGCACTTCCTCCATCCCCCACTGCAAATATCCACTGAGCTTTATCTGTGAATACTTCGGTTTCTGCAATTTAATCTCAATTAAACTGATCTTCAGCTCCAGATTCTCTGCTCAGCAGACCTCCTTGTTCATTCTGCTGCATTTCTTATTTCTGAAGGGGTCTTTTGCTCTCCATTTTCACTGGAGTCAGCCTGACTTCAGGGAATTCCCATTCTACCCTGCTCTCCCAGCCTCTCCAATGCAGCCATGCCTGCTGCTTAGCCCTGTTTTTCCATTCTTAGTTCAAGAACTGTCTTTATTCCTCTGTCTAAATTAATCTCAATCAAGCCATAATTAGTTCAGGACAAGTTTTCTTTCTTTCATCAGCTCTTTCATAATTCTTACACTGTTTACCAAAACCCGGTCTAAAATACTATTGGCTTTTGCTGGTGCAGTGATGATTTACTAAAGAATTTTGTTAGCGAGCACTTCCAGGAATAACTGGACCGTGCTGTTGTGGGCAGCATTTATTCTTCAGCCTATCTCAGGGCAAAGTGCCCTGCAGGGCTTTCTAGTCTGACACTGATGGTATTGTTCTTTCTTACCCAAATCTGACCTCAGGAAGTTGCACGCTCCCATCTGATGTAGCTGGCAGCGGGTCTGCTGTGTGCTATGGTCCATGGCCTTTAGGTCTCTGTGTCCAGTACATCTGCACAGAAGGAGCACAACCTTGAACCACAGACCTTTTTATGATCCCGTCCTCAGCTGTGCCAGTACAGCTCTGCCCCTGCAGCATCTGCCGCTGCTTCTTCAGTCCCAAAGCCAAATCCACATCCCACAAAGAGACTGAGGGTTTCCTCTGACTGCAACAGGAATTGCTCTTGTAGAAGGGAAACCCTGATCCCCGCAGCCCTCATATAGGAGTGTTTTGGGATCTACCATCAGTCCTGTCTGAAGGTAGGCCAAATAATACATCTTGGCTTGTGTGCTGCACCAGGGTAGTCCCATGTCCTCCTTACGTGATGGTGCAGCAGGCTTTGTCTGTCTGCACGAGGAAGGCAAGGTTACACATCACCTGGGAGTTCCTGTGCTGGGAATAGGAACGAAGATTTTCAAATCCTAGGAAGATTTGTGTATGCAATCCTGAGTTTGACAGCATATCTCTTTTGACTCCCTATGGAGTTGCCAAGGAGGGAGAGCCACGGCAGGGATGAATGATCTTTGCTTTGGTTCAGCATCTGGAGGAGCATCTCTTCACTGATGAGATAGAGAATTTGGACAGACTGCCTTTTGAAAAGATTCATGTCACTTGGTTCAGCACCTGTCTTTGTGGACTGAGTTGTGTCTCTTTGTCTTTCAGCTGATTTTCCAGAAGGAACGTTGTGTTAACCCTTTGCAGGCCTTGGGGAACATGCTGTTAGCACAAGTTACTGGCAGGCTGGTTCATGTTCCTGGGAAGTCTGAGGGATTCCTCATTTGTCAAGAAGAGGTTTGGGGAAAAAAGGATCCTCCCTGCTTGGCAGGAGTAGGAATTTCCTTGCGGTGGATGAGAGACATGAAAGCAGAATCCCCTGTGACTTCATTAGGCTGGATGGTTAGCCTGGAGCTGGCTGTGTCTCAAGTATTTTCCAGCTGTCCATGGAGGGCACTTGGACATTTTCCATTCAACCCCACTCCCACATCCCTTCTGAAAAGCCTACAGGGAAAAGACTTCTATTTTTGCATTGAAGTGGAATTCCTGTGGCATTACACACTGTATCCTTTGCAATACTTAGAGAATTCAGTCTGATTTATGGTGCTGCGTGGTACATGTTGGCCTTGCTTTTCATTCAGAAGTGCCATCTTTTGCCTTTCTTTGGTAACGGCCATTTTTATGGCACCAAGGCTCCTTGCTGCTCTTGCTCTTATTCTCTCACCTTAAACAAAATCAGGCTTTTGTTAGAGTTTGGTTGCCCATCCTGCCACCCAGTAGATCAGCAGATCCTGTCCTTTTTCCCAATTCTGCACCAGCAGCATTCCTACTATTTTTACCAGAAATTGCTGCTTGCAGGACGTCAAGTCTTCTCAATTGGCTAAGTCAGCCAGACCTTGACTTATAACCACAAGTAGAAAGATTTGGTTTCATCCATGGATTAGGAAAAAAATGGTGCAGGTAAACACACGAGAAGGGATGCGAAGGCTGTACATGGTCCCAAACCTCCAAGGAAAAACTATGATTTTTCAGCTGCTTAGAACAGAATCTTTGGGTCTTCAAACCTTAACATCAGAACATCAGGAATTTGGATTAGGTATTAGGATTTTTTTTTCTATGAAATTGACTAAATAAATAGTGGAGTAGATTTCCAAGAGAGGTAGTGAAAATTCTGTCTTTGGAGCTGTTCAGGTCTCAGCTGGCTGTGGCCCTGAGCAACTTGATGTAATTAGACATGTTCTGAACCTTAAGAGATCAGACTAAGTGACCTATGGAGATCCTCTCCATCTGCAGTAATGGGTCTCTGAATCCACAGCTCCTTGGTGATGGTCATAGAAGCTGCTGGGCTTCTTATTTTCATCTCCTTTATTGATTGCCTGAAATTTCACACCGTGACAGTATGTTATGTCCCACAAACAGTCCTGTGCTCCTGATCCATTACCATGACCACAGAAGCATCAGCGCTGCTCCATTGTACTGCTGTAGCACAGTACAAGATCTAGGCTTCCCCATCCTGCTTATCCAGTAGCCGTGAGTCCCACAGATGTTCACACGATACCTAAGCCTGCCCTGCAGTCAGACTGTCCACTAGCATCATTCAGATTGTGGTGCCATAAGTGAGTGAGAACTAGTGAGCACCGGCATGATGGAAACCCTCATATCTGGACTCACTCCTTCAAATATCATCATTCCAGGTGGTGTTCATGCCCACACTCCATTCTAATAATGGCAGCCCACAATCTTTCCTTCTTTACTCTCCATCTACTGTTGTGCATATTCTTCTTGCAAGCTGCACTCTCCCAGGGTTGCACGTATTCCCCAGGCCAAAGTGGCTTCGCCATGCATCTAGCTGATCAACATTGAGTTTATTTCTGCTCTCGGGGAAACATCTGGATATCTGAAGACCTTTTTATGCCCCCTTTCTGTCCTCTCCTTTATTCTCTGTGTAGAGAAAGTGTTATTTCTTGGGTATGTTTTAATTTATTTTTTCCCCCACACATCCTTCTAGCTTTCCCTGTGCTTGTGTGCTGGTTTGCAGCACCCACCATGCCATAAATACCATCTAGTTTGGAATTCTCCAATCTTGAAGTAGCTGGGAAGCTATTTGGGGAGCAGAGGAGATGTCTGTCGTTTGGTTCTTTCATGGAGACCAAAAGCTTCTCTGCTATCCCCAGGGAAAATCACAGAAGCGCCGAAAAGGAGGGAGAGCATGACCTTGGCAGTAAGTGACAAGTAGAGACGCCAGTTGCATGCTCCTTGTCTCAGATATGGATGCCAATGGGAAATAAGGTTTGAGGGGAATCAGGGTTGCCCATTCGAGGGTTGTTTTGGTCTTGCTTGTGTCTTTAGGGATGCCGGCAGGATGTGCTGCTTTCCTTGTCACGGTAAGTGAAACTGGGGTCCCTTCCTCTCCTCCTCATCCATCCAATCCATCTGAGCATCTCCGTGCTGAGGCTACGTCCCCTACCCTTAACACAACTCTGAACCATCCAGACCTTTCAGTGGAAGAAATTAGTTATTTATAATTAAGGGTTGACCAAAAAAAAATGTTGCTAGTGTCAAGGGAACAGCAGGCGACAGCCAGAAAAACATGATGTCTCCAGAAGAGAGGCAGCGGGAATATCCCTCTGAATAGGGCTGACGTTAGCTCTCGGAATTTGGACAGCCTGGAATGGTTTGGGACTATTTTTCCAAGATATCATAGGTCAGGAATCAACATTATTTTTAATTCTGCGTCCCCCGAGCAGCTCTGGTGCATGAGGGAGACTTTTTCTCCCTTCCTTGTACTCTATTTCTATGAAATTCTTGCTTTTCTTCCTTCCGAGTCATGCCACAAATATGTCCTTCAGGTTTATTTATTCTTCTCCCTATCTATTCCTCCCAGCCTGCTCCCATCTTGGTTGGGTTGCAGAGATGGCGTCAGCGTGGCGCGTGTCTGGGATGCTCAGGCGAGACATCACAAATAAGAGATCATGTTATCCTAATTTGCTGTTTCCGGTTGGGAGAGTTTTTCTTTCCACGAGCTTATGTGCCTGAAGAAAGCATGCTGGGAATGCTGCTTTGTGGTGGGAGACCTCAGGGCCCAGTGAAGAAGAGACGGCCACCTCATCCCACCATTGAATGCTGCTGTATGCTTCAGCCAAGATTTTCCATAGTGGCTGACATTTTGGAGCTACTTTGTCACTGAGAAAGTGACTGAGACACCCAGGACAGGTTGGCCTATCAGACTGGCAGGCACGGGGAACCTAGTCAGCAGATTCCAACTATCTGATACTTGCCAAGTTGGTAATGACTTCTGGAAACCTATGCTGTTTCAGATCCAGGGAGATGGTCACACTCGGTTTGATGTGCTATTTTCCACATGCCATCCTGCTCTAGCATGCTTCTGAAATCTTGTTCCTTTAAATTTTTGATTCACTTTTTTCTCCTCTTCTTGCATTTGCTGTAGCAACCTCTCTCTTTCTAAACAAGTCTGTTGGTATAATAACTTCACTAGGGATCTTGCCATTTCAAACAGCGCATTTGCACATTTCTCACTGGTTTCCCTTCTCATTTCACGTCTTGGATGAGAACATGCCTTTTTCCTCTTAGCCCATGTTTAACTTTTAGCTCCCTCTTCCACAATTCAGCGTGGTGAGGAACGCTCTAATGGATACCACTTTTACAGGAGCTGCTAGTTCAAACACAGCCGGTGTGCCTCCGTGGCTGGTCCAGTGTAAAGAAACGGTTGCATTCCCTTCGTGATCCCTCTGTGCAACTCGAGGATGCCAATTGCTCCTGGAAGCATGAGAATAAGTGAAATGCTTTTCACCACCTTAATGTTACTGTTGGCCTTATGCTGGGGATTTAGTCATTCTTATGACATATTTCCACAATGGTGCATTTCCATCATCATTCCACAGTGATGTATTTGAAGCCTTTCCATGTGTTTTCTTTCCCCTTAGGATCTCTTAAGTTAATGCAGCCTTCTCCTTGGCTTCATAAACTGTGGGGTCAGGCTCCTCAGATTTTGAAGACTCAGAGGCAATGTCTTGGGCTACCTGTCCCAGTGCTGCCTCGGCTCATGAGATTCATGGCACCGAGAGTGGAAACACTAGTAGTTAATTTAAAAGTGCACCTGGCTCTTGCTGCAGAGCCCAAGGCCCTACAATCCCACTACTATTTTTATTGGAATTGTTGTTATTAAGTTAGATCCTGATCCTTTTACACAGCTGAGGACATGAACTCTGTAAAGATCAACACTGTTGGTATACCCGTGAATGCAGAATAGATCTCTGACTGGTGCAAAAAGCTCCTCAAAGACAGGAGAGCAAAACTTAAATTTCCTGACTACCACTTTTGCTCCAAGCACTGAGACATGCCAGCCCTGCAGTTGCAGTGAGGATCATTTTAGAAATGCCCCAGCACTTGTGAGTGCTACTGCTCTGCTGTTCATTGTAGAACGGGTGCAATATTTCTCACCCACACACCTCTCTCAGTTCATCACCTTCTTGTGCCTTTCAGAAATGGATGCCTTGGTTATCCCCGTTCCAGGTATTTTTTTTATTCCAATAACTGTTTAGTCCCAATCTGAAGACTGAAGGAGAGGTATGCAACAACATCACCATGAGTTTTCCCCACTAAACGTTCCCTTTGGTGGAGTTATTTCCAAACTTGTTTCCCCTCTCCCTGATGTCGGAGCTCCTGAACTTCTCTCCTCCTGTGGGCCATCCCAGCCCATCCCACTCAGAGGAAATATCTCCAAGGTCAGGCCATGCTCCACTTTGAGCTGAGCTGGAAGGGAGATGTCTCAGAGCAAAATGCTGTTCATACTCTGCTTCTCTGTGCAACATGCAGGCGTGGGGGTGAGGTTGCACACTCTTTGATGCAGTACATACTTGTGTTCTGTAGGGATTCCCCATTCTTACCACCCACTGCCACCTCCCAGCATACTGGTTGCCCTGAGGAAATGGGTAGAGCCAAGACCCATGGTTGTGAAATCCTACAAACAGATTAGAAACACTGGCGACAATACTTTGGATTTGCATGACTGCATCCCACCCAACCCCAGCACTAACCCTTTCCAGCTCAACCGTGGGCTGCTCTTGCTTTTCCTCTTTGCTGTGTTGATGTGTTTGCTGACTGTCTGCTCTCCCTTTTCCTTGCAGGGCGTACATGAGCGTGAAGGAGCTGAAAGAGGCACTGCAGCTGAACAGCACCCACTTCCTCAACGTTTACTTTGCCAGCTCAGTGAGGGAAGAGCTGGCTGGTGCTGCCACTTGGCCATGGGATAAAGAGGCCCTTAGTCACCTGGGTAAGCAAGCTGCCTGACTAATGGGGTCTCAGCTGGACAACTAAAAAGAGGCACTACGATTTGTTCTCAGGTAGAGCTGGGAGAAAAAGCAAGCATGTTGTTTGAGACAAAGCCTTTTGTCTTCAATTATAGGTTGCTCAAGGAAGTTTTAGGGAGGTGTTCCTTCAGCTTAGCCCTTCTTTGGCATGGGTTGATGTCTTGGCATCAAGCAATTCTGTTCAGGTAGCCTGTGAAATACTGGGGCAGAGATTGTGGTGAGAGCTACAGGCTATGGAGAGGAGGCAAGAATCACAGTAGTCATGTTGGTTTAAGAAAGGCTGGTCCTACAATAGGGCAGGGTGGATCCTCTCAGACCATCCAGATCTATCCTCCAGGATGCTAGGAGTGATCAGCTTCACCCATGACAAACATAAACCAGGAGTCTCAGTGATTTCAGAGCCAAGACCCTAGATATGAGCCATTTCAGAGCAGAACAGTGAGCATCATCCGCCTTCAAATCCAGCTGCAAATGTGAGGATGACTATCAAATTTAGGCCATGTTTTTACAACTTGACTTACTACCCGGTGAAGGCATGGTACTCTTTGGCTTCAGTGAATTCAAGGCAGCCCATAAAGGTCATCATGGCAACGCTTCACTAGAATGTAAATGTACTGTGTGTTTTCTCCCATTTCTACTGTCTCTCTTCTTTCCTGCCTCTCCCTCCACCTCTTCAATGTCAGAGTTTTCTGGCAGAGCTCTTTAGACTTTGTAGTCAAAACATCTAAAGTGTTTCTCAATAAGTTACTGGAAATAATTACTTGTGACACCTGCACAGCAGACCTAGACCTTCTGCTTTTACCAGCACACGATGTGTAACTCTTCAAGTTTTACACTGCTCTTAAAGACCTGTTTTAGAGCCCCTCATTGCCAGTTTCCCTCCCTCAATGGCATATTGCTACAGTTGCTAGTTGAGGAAGGCAAATCTCCATGAAATTTATTCCTTCAGCTTCCAGAAATCACTTCCAAGGCTCGGCTTGACAATCATCTTCCTACAGCAAGTGCTTCAGCCACGCATGTTCTCGTCAGACCCCTCCCAACAGCTCACAAAGAGTTGTGCGGAAGGGGAATCAGGGTAACTGCTTTAATCAAAAACTTGCATTTAACACTGCTCTTGGAGTCCGTGTCCAGCCAGAGCCCTTAGGCAGAGTGGCACCATCTGGAAATGTTGGATCAGGGTTTTACCGCGGACGTTCAGGGGAAGAGGGGTGTTGGCTGGGCTCTGGTGCCAGAGCTGTGAAGTGTAATGCTGGATCTGAACTTCTCTGAGGCTCTGGCACAGACCAAAGACTTTGGTTAAAGACTGTCCTTAGGCTTAGATTTAACGAGCTGGAAAGGGAGGGTGACAGACTCTGTTCTCTGTAAACAGTAGGCTCATCAAGAGTTTTGTACCACACACAATGTACATTATTGTCAATGCAGAAGAAATTTAGGGCTGAGTAGGACATTACTGGAAAATCTGAGTAAATGTGAAGGTACAGCAGGGAGGAAAGAGCAAGGAAAAGCTTGGGAGGAGCAAATAGTAGCTGGAGAAAATTTCCTGAACTTCAAGGACCTAGCAATGGCAAGGGGTGGCAGCAGGCCTGTACAGAAGGGTGGAGCCAGTCTCCAATAATGCATACTCCTTCCCTCCTTGAAGGGGCTTAGCTAGTCTGTCCTTCCTGACGGTCAAGTTTTAAGGCTGAGCCCCCTCCCATCAGAAGTGTCACACTCTTTGTTCTCTACAAAGATAACCCTTCACCAAAACTGTTCTCTTCCACTTCAGTTCTCCTACTGAATCAGATTTGTCCTTGAGTTTTATGTGAGTTCTCCTAGAAACTAACCTGCTTTCTGGTCATGCTTTGCTCTCCACTTGCTTCTATCTCTCTCTCAGAACTGGACTTTCATGGAGGATTTCAAGAGAAATACCGTGAGACTTTTTCTCTCCAACTCCCTTTTCTTCTGTTTCAACCCTTTCTCTCATCCCAAAGCTCACAAGTTGACTGTTTCCAAAGTATTCTTCTTCACATCTCTAGTTGTTTTCCAGTTTGGACACTGAACTCTGTAGAAACTAATCTCTTTCACACCCAAGTGTGCCCACTGAGAAGGCCCTCCCCAGCTTCCTACAAGCATCTTCACCTGCAGTTTTTCAGCAAACTGGTGGCATAATGCAATGGAAAGTGCAGCAATGACAGCAGAGCAGCAAGGTCCCAGGTTACAACATGTCAGGGTTTGTTCAAATGCAACAGCTGTGAACAGAAACAAAGGAAAGAAGCTGCTTACCTTCAGAAGGTCTCAGGTACACAAAGATCTCCAACAAGATGCCCTTCCCTCCACTGCCAAACCTTAAATGAGGTCTGGGAAGGAGGAGATCCTGGCTCCACTCCACCTGGTCACTCAGGTACATTGCATGCACCTGAGCTCCCCTGGGTTGGTCTTATCAATGACTTAGCATTCCTGCTACAAGTGGTCATGCCATTTTCTTTGCCTGCCCAAACTGGTTTTGGGTTACTAGAAATTATGTGACCATTCTAGCGCTGATGACCTGCAGATTTATTGCTCTCCTCCAGACTGGTTTCATGAGTAAGCTGGAATTTCATGCAGTTCCTCTGAAGAATCATTCTGAGCCCAGCAATAATACCAGCAAGCAGCAACCATGCTCACTGAAGAGCAGAGGGTAATGACTGACTTGGAGAGGCTGACCAACCTTCTGTAGGCCATGTTTCAGCTGCTGTATAGCTACAAGATTGAGATAGCTTGCAGCCAGCCGGCAGCAGAGGCAAAATCTGAAGTCTGTTTGCACCACTCTGTATAATCATCATTTCTACCTCAGTGTTTCCTCTATACCCACAGTGACTTCTCAAACTCATCATGTTCTTGCTTGGAATCCAGAATTCATATTCAGAGAACTTTCATGTGCATCCCTTTAACTACGAAAGACAGCCATGAAGAACTCCCGTCCTATACAAAATTCATCCCTCTGCAACAAGAAGCCTCATCTCAGAACCCCAGCAACGTAACAATACAAACACTTTAACTTTTTTGCATCTGCGTGAGAACTGTATTTGCACAGACAACAATAGAAAGGCAACAGAGTCATGAATATTTGAAGTTACAAACATTTTCTGTAGTTATATAAGCTGAGGCCATTTTTCTGTAGTTATATAAGCAGAGGCCAGCTCATATATCTGGCTGAGGTCACTGGATCCTGAAGGAGGGCCAGTCCTTCCATCAAAGGTACCTTAAGCAATGGCCATCTTCCTGTCTGACTAACGGTCATGGGTTTGTTCCATTAATTGCCATGACTCAGTGCTCGGGGAAGGCTGGCCTGCGAGACAGGTTTAGCTTGGCGGTTTGCTGTTCTTGAGCATGTGTTCCCTGAAACAGTCCTGAACCAAGAGCAGCGTGGCTTCTCTGGGGTCAACCTGAAGCAGAGCCCCTCTGCGTTTGCCGGTGACTGCAGCCAGAAGAAGAGTGAGGTCCTGGGACTCGAAGCTTCTGGTTGTGTAAATGCTGAGCCTGGGGGTCAGGTGTGAGAAGGAGGGTTCACGCAAAGCTCAGTTCAGTCCATCTCCAAGAGCAGAAGGAAGCAGAGGTGAGGGGAAGGTCTGTTGGGCAGAGTGCAAGAGGGACTCTGGTCTTGGTGCAATGGGGGTGCTGCAAACACTTCTGTAGTTTGCCTTTGCATCTAGGACCCCCCAGGAGGGGAAACAAAGCATCCCAGTCTGAAGCAGGGACTCTCTGCAGCCCTTTGCTCACCAGGGAGCTGCGGGGAGAATAGAAGGACAAGGAGGTTCTGGAAGTCAGGCACAGTTCCCATGCTGTTTCTAGTTCTGCCATCTAATTAGCCACACAAAGCACTAAAAATACCAATGTCCTCATGGAGTGTGGGGGAGGAATGGGCTCGGGAAAGGAGGGAGCAATAGGGTATCCCAGCTTTGTCATCCCACCCTCCCTTGTGACAGCTCTCTGCCTCCCTGTACTGGAATCCCATTTTTCCCCATGTTTGGGAAGAATATCGGGTTTCTGCTGGAAGGATGGTTTGGTCACAGAGCCTCCGGTGCCCCTCCGACCGTCTCTGTGGTTAGTGCTGCAGGATGCATGCAGGGCTTTCATATCTCACTTCTTTTATTTATGAACTTTGTTTTCTTTCTGCATGCACATTCCTCCTTTCAGACCTTTGTGCAGGCAGCTCTCTGCCTTGTTCAGGCTTGGGTTTGGCTGCAGAGATGTCTTTTCTTTCTGTTTTGTTTTGACTAAAGTGAAAAGCAGCTTCCTGCCTGCCCACTGGGTTCTCCATCGATGGGGTGTCCTCTGTAGTACTTACCAGCCTGATAACTGGGGGAGGGGCAGCGTGCAAAACCCTTCTGAAAGAGAGGACACAACTGAACGTGAAGGTGATGGAAGGATTTTCAACCTCTTAGCTTTTTAAGGCTCAAAACCAGTCATAGACCAGTAGGACCAGGAGCTTAAGCAGTGCAAGGTCCTTCAATCTGGTGTTCTACAAATGAGGTGAAAGAGTATGCAGCAGCTTTATAATCATCCTTTGCTCTGGGCCAACAAACTGCCCTCCACACAGGAGGAAGAACAACAGGCATGAGATTTTAGCTAGGACGTGGTGCCACATCACAACTTGTTGTTGCTTCCCACCTTTGCACCAACCACGCACACAGGACACTCCACGGAAGATGTCACCCCTATTTCTTCACCCCCTTTTCAACCTGTTGGGTTTGTAAGCTCAGGGCACCTCTGAAGGCCCTTTTCCAGCCCCAACCCAGTGTTTGCCCAGCATGGCTCCACGAGTGGAGTCACAGTTCTGCTGGTCCCCTGCCAGGGACACTGTGATCTGGAGACAACCCTCTCTTGGAAGGAATGCCCTGTACTTGAGGACATGGAGGAGCCCGGTAGCGCACGGAGCTGATTCAGGAGCAGAATTCAAGCTGTCCACGCTGTGGCTGGAGATGGGATCACACGGTGGCCCTCTGCCAGTTTTAACTTTGCTGGCAGGGGCAGCAATCAGCAGCAAAGATGCAGTAGCTGAGGCTTTGCTGCGAGGTAGCTGGCACAGTAAATTCTCCAGGGTCTTGCAAAGGAGGGAGCAAGCTGTGCCGGAGCCAGCTCTACACTGCACTGCCATTCAGGACAGCTAGGTTAACAGCAGTTGGGTAAAAACAGCTTGCCGTGCCGTCCCCCAGCCTTTGCTACAGCACCATAGGCAGCATGGGGGAGGAAGGAAGGGAAGAAGAAGGGGGAGGCCACTGGAAAAGCATGAGAATGGGGAGAAAGGAAGCAGAGTTTCCACTGAGGCCTCTGTCTGGTCAGAATAAAGAAAGGAAAGGAAGAGAGTGGAGAAAAGGTGCAAGTTTTGTTCTTGAGCACCCTGAGTGGGCAGTTGTCACAGAACTTGCACCCTGGGGCAGAAGTCAAAGATGCTGGTGGTGAGCAAAATCTCTGCTCCTCTCAGCTTTCCTCAGCATCACTGCTCCTTGCTCTTCTCACTGCAGGCAGGTGGGCAGGATGGAGAAACACCGTGTCCTGCAGGATGTTAGGGGCAAGGTCAGCATGGACCTACCCCGAGCTTTTGCATCTTCTTCAGGGCTCATGCTGAAAGTTGCTTCCAGCTAGCAAAGCCAGGCGTGTCAGGACTTTGCTAGGCAGTTTGTTTTCCTCTTCTGCCTTAGGAGCTGACATGCTTTAGCCACTTGAGTCTGCAGGCAAGCTGTCTAACCTAGAGGGAGGTCTTCTGCTCTCTGGTTCAAAAGATGATCCCTGCAAACCCGTTGCATGCTTGCCCTGACTCTGGACTTTGCTTGGAGTGGTGTGAATCAAATCAGACTTATGGGAAAAGACACAGAGGGGAACGGTAGCTGAAATTATCAAAAGCTTTGCTAGGTGAACAAAGAGGGGAAGAGAAACCACCCACCCTATTCCTGCCAAACAGTGGGTATGTCCACCTGCAGGTCTGAATCTGGCACCTGGGCAGCACAGCGAGAGGAGTTTCAGCCAGCACAGGTGAGTCACCGCAGCCCACTGTCACTTTCTCTTGATGATGTTCTCTGTGTTCACCATTTCAGGTGGAGTTGTCCTCAACCCTGCATATTATGGAATGCCTGGCCACACGAACACCATGATCCACGAGGTGGGGCACGTCCTGGGGCTGTACCACGTCTTCAAAGGAGTGAGTGAACGGGAATCTTGCGATGATCCCTGCAGGGAGACAACTCCATCGATGGAGACAGGAGACCTCTGTGCTGACACGGCCCCGACCCCAAAGAGCAAGCTCTGCCGGGACCCAGACCCTACCAATGACACCTGCGGCCAGATGCATTTCACGGGGACACCCTTCAACAACTACATGAGTTACACAGGTATGTTGCTAGAAACTGGAAGGGGTGACCTTTGCTAGAAAGCTGGGTTTTTCTCCCATCCACCTTCACAGAGAGCCCCCTCCTTGCTTGCTAACCGGTGTGCCCCTCTTTGGTGGGCAGTGGTGCGACACGCTGAGTCCGACACGTAAAGGTGTGATGTTGGACCTCCACGTTCAGCCCTTTTTGTTCCGTTTTTAAAGGCACTCTGTGATGGGACGGTGTTCCTCCTATGAGCCCAGGAGCACCGAAACCCGTAGGGCAATTTTCTCATGCTCTGCTGACCTGCTGTCCCCCAGCGTGATGTCACTGTCCCGGTGCGAGGGTCGCGATGATCGCCGGCGGCGACACGAGGTCACCGCGGATCGGAGCTGCCTTGCAGCTGCTGTGGCAGTGCCATCTTGTGGCACTGGGGACACACGACATCAGCGAGACCTGGCCGAGAGGCAGCTGGAATCTCACACGCGTCCCCAAAAGAGAATTCGGGGATTGGGAAGGGTGCACTTTGCTGCCGTTCCCATCATCCAGTCCCTGCCACCCCCAACCTGACCTATGTTACCTCTCATTCCCAGACGATGACTGCACCAACAGCTTCACCCCCAACCAAGTGGCCCGGATGCATTGCTACCTGGACCTGGTGTACCAGCGCTGGAGCCAGGGCAAGAAGCCCACGCCCATCCCCATCCCACCCATGGTCACAGGGCAGACACAAGACACCCTCAGCATCTACTGGCTGCCCCCCATCAGCGGTGTGATCCACGAGAGGTGAGAGCCACTGCTGTGATGGTTGCTGCAATGGTTTGGGGCTTGCATGGGAGCTTGATGGAGGGTCCAAGAAGTCCCCTGCGGTCCAGATCCCATTTATAGCTCTCTGCCCAGTAATGTTCTCCTTATATTGGCTTGTATCAGCGGGGATCTGCTGGCAAAGCTGCTCAGCACAGAGCTGGGGGTGAACAGGAGCCTTTCTGGAGTCAGCGAGGGCTCTGAGGGGGCTAGCATGCCCCTCACACCCCCTGCCAGCTGGCAAGCCTCAGCCCGTCCATACAGGCAGCCATCCCTGCAGCTGCCTGGTGATGGGAGGAGGGAGACAGCCCCCAGCCTTTCCCTGCCCCTGGGCTGCTCCAGCAGAGCCCCCTGCTATGAGAACAGGCTGCTGGACCGGGCTCTGCCACCAGCATTCTGCTGTCAGGGTGCAGGGAGGGGAAGCCAAGGAGTGCAGGGAGGCGATGCCAATTCTTAAACCCAAGAGTGCAATCACGGAATGAAAAATGAGCTTCATTTAGCACTTATTGTATAAAATAGCCATTTACTAGGAGGAAATGCAGCCTTGTGGTTAAGGCAGGGAGCTGGAACCGCAAAAGCTGGGTTTCGTTCCCAGTGCTGTCACAGGCTCCCGGTGTAACTAACTGGGGGTAAGTCAGGAAACGTTTCAAGCAGGAGGAATGATGCTGAGGAACCAGAGACACTGAGCCAGGGAGCTGTGCACAGCCTCAGTCACTACGCAGCTGCCTTCCCTTCCTCCTGATAAGTGCTGGAAGGTCAGCGGGGATCTGGACAAGCCTCCAGCACTTCTGCTAAGCAGCCCTGCTTACTAAAACTGTCCAGTTTCCACCGGGTTTCAAGTCTGTGCTTTTATTATTGGACAATAAGCATATCTTGAAGAGACCTTGTACTTGATCTGAAGCTTATTCGCAAAGCTGTTCAGATGAAAAGCACCATTGGAGGGCAGCTGGGACAAGCAGTGGGTCTGTGTTCTCTGCTTTCTCAAAGAAATGAAGGCGGGCAAGAGCCTGATCTCTGCCCAGACATGAGAGCCTCAACACACTCATAGCGTTGAGTCATTCCAACAAACCACTTCGGTGGGACTGGAGCAGTTTGGGAGCAGATTCTTCCAGGACTTTCTGGGACTACCCAGAGAGAATCACAGAATCATTACCTTTGGAAAAGTCCTCTAAGGTCATCTAGTGCAACTGTCAACCCACCCCCACAATGCCCATTAAATTATGTCACTCAGTGCCACATCTCCACAGTTCTTGAACACCTCCAGGGACAGTGACCCCATCACCTCCCTGGGCAGCCTGTTTGAATACCTCGCCACTCTGAGAATAATTTTTTCCTAATATCCAACCTGAACATCCCCTAGCTCTACTTGTGGCCTTCCCCTATCTCTGTTACTTGGGAGAAGAAGCTGACCCTTACACTGAAGTCTAGATGGACTATGTCCACAGCCTTTCCCTCATCCACCACGCAGTTACAGAAGGAGATGAGGTTGGTCATGCAGGACCAGCTGTCTTCCATGAACCCATGCTGGCTAGGCCTGATCCTCTGGTTGTCCCACACATGCTGAATGATTGCATTCACGCTGACCCCCTTCATGACCTTACTGAATAACAAGCTCACGAAGAAGAGAATCAAACCCAAACAAAGTTGGGTTTGATGCACAAAGAGCGCAGTTCCAAGGCCACTTATACTCCTGTTCTCATTCTGTCACGGCTTATTCCAAGACAAACGTTGTTCCCGAGGACTTCCTGAGATGCTGGCTTCTTTGGTTCTCCAGCTTTGCATATGATGATCCAGGTAAGCCTGGATGGTAAATGAAACAGTTGTGATCATACATGCTGTTCCTCTGTTTCTCTGGTCTGCAGGGAGCTGGACCCGCTCTGTGATGACTGTGCTGAGGATGGCACTTTTCGACAGTACGTGCACGAGGCCTCATCCCCTCGAGTCTGTGATTCCTCGGGCTACTGGACCCCAGAAGAGGCAGAAGGTAAACTCTTCTCTTTCCTTGGCAGCAAATCCCCTGAGGTCTTTTTGGAGAAATTAAAATGGAGCCTTTCTTTGAGAGAGTGGATTGTCTGCTCTTCAGGGAGGCTCACTAATGCAGCAGACCAGGTGAACTGATCCTGTAGGCTGTCTATAGTGTCCATGCTGCTGCTGGAAAGTGTGGAGCCAGAGGACCTGCTGGTTCTGTGCATTTCCATGCACATCGGCCACAGAGGCTGATGGAAAATGCACCAGAGTGAGGGCTGAGAAAGTACAGCTTGGACATCATTGTCCCTGTGGATGAAGCCCATGCACTGAGAACACGAGTGTCAGGATGTAGCTGACGTTCAGCATGTGAAAACTCATCTCTAGATTTTGCACTTCATGGAATTATCGCTTGCTAGCATTACAAATCACACATACACGCACAAAGGCAAGTTAAAGAAATACACAAATTTGTGCTTATTCAGTGATACCAAACAAATGAAAGCTTGGCTCATTTATCTTCAGTGGTTCCTGTTTACCCTGCCTGTCTGATTCACTGGCAAATTAAAACTACAGCTGGAAGTATTAGATGTTATTTTCTCTTTTGCATCAGCCTGTAATTATCACAAGCGCTTGTTGAAAAAGAGACAGGTTTGGGGGTTTGTAGAAGGCTGAAGTTAAACAGATGCAGGCTTTGAACTACTGGGCCCTAGGGGGGTACTCCTGCTGAGACTGAAATCCCGGCACTACATTCCTCCTGCTGACTGCAAAAGAAATGCATTAGGCCTGCACCTAATGCAGCATGTGTCCCAGCGTCCTTATATCCATTGGTTGAATGGCAGTGAGACAAGACTAGGCAGATCTGATGCTTGTGTGTGTAACCAGGAGGTGGATCCTTACCCTTTGCTCCTCGCTCCTCCTGCCCAGGTCCCCCAGACGTGGACCAGCCCTGTGAGCCCAGTCTGCAGGCCTGGAGCCCGGAGCTCCATCTCTACCACATGAACATGACAGTGCCCTGTCCCCAGCCCGATGGCTGCGTCCTGGAGCTGCGCTTCCTGCACCCCGTCTACCCTGACTCCCTCACTCTCTGGACCACGTACCTCTCCACGGATGCTCCCAAGGCACTGGCTGACATTGAAATCCTGACAGAGCAGGGGGAGTCCATCCGTTTGGGCCCGCTGGACACTTTCTGTGACGTACCCTTTACTGTGAAGCTCAACACCCACAAAAAGGTGACTGGGGTCAAGATCTACACCTTTGATGAGAGGATGGAGATAGACACGGCCCTGCTGACCTCCCTGCCTCACAGCTCACTCTGCTCCTCCTGCAAGCTCATCCAGTACCGTGTGCTCCGGGATCCACCCTTCTCCAATGGCTCCCCTGCCACCTCCGTGCAGGTGCACCGCGAGTTTGTCGACACGTGAGTGCTGCTTTTTGGTCCCAGTGTGAGTCCTTATTCTGGGAGCTGCCACGCTCGATGCTGTGAGCAGATTCCTTGTTCAGCATTCAGGAAGCTTGCTGCAGCTCCGCTGTGCTAGCACAATCCCTGCTAACGAGAAGCAGCTCATGAAATCCAGAAACACGACCTGTAAAATGATTGTTAAGAGTTAATGCAACTTCTCCTCAGCTCAGATGCTAGGGGAAGAAAAGGTAGGGCCCCTCTGCATGACCTGGCAGCAGCCCTCTTCCCACAGCCCCTGTCTCTGGCATTTGAGTGTATGAAGACATATGTCAAACCATGATGCTCCCTGTGTACAGACATGATTTCTATAGCCTTGGTGAGCAAATCTGTTGCAGATGAATAGATTCTTCTCTTCTGCTCTTCGTTCGTGCCCTCTGTTCCTACAGGGAAGTCACACCTGGGCAAGTGTACCACTATCAGGTGCAAGCAGTTTCTGGGACGACCCTGGGAGAAGCATCCCCACCACTCGTACATGTCCATGGAGCACCCTACTGTGGGGATGGGAAGGTGACCATGTAAGTCAAGAAACCCCTTCCTCTCAGCTGAGGATCTTGAAGCTGTCAGGTCATTCAGCCCCAAAGGGAATCACGGGGTTGGTCCTCCACCCAGAGGTATATGACTGCATTGAGTCCTCCCAGCAGATCAGGCTACAGGGCTTGTGTTTTGTAAAACACCACAAGTATAGGAGGTGGAGGCATTCTCCATGAGGAGCACGATCTGGATGAGTGATCCAATCTGAACTCTCTCCCTTCTTTATTGTCCTGAAAACAACGTGATGACTTCTTTCCTTTATCCCACATGTTTTCCTTCTGTGGAAATGGACCCAAGATATAGAGTCCTCACTTGTTATTAGGCAGAAGCAGCTAGGAAATGTGAGTGAAAGGTGGTGTGAAAACATCCTGCTGTGGTCCTTACAGGAGCCTGGAAGAAGAATGTGATGATGGGGACTTGCTGGATGGAGACGGCTGTTCCAGGAAATGTAAAAAAGAAAAAGGCTTCAACTGTGTTGGTGAGTCCAAATGGATTTAGACATCTTTGCTAGGTGGAAATCAAGCCAGTGATACTCACACCTCCACCACAGCAGTGCTAGAGCACGTGGTGATGGCACCACATCACAATAAAATGTTAATCTGCAGCTTGAGACATCTACAAGGCTTGTAAAATCCTTGAGATGGGAAATCTCAAGGCCTTAAGTGGCCAGCATGCCTCCTGGGACAGGAGATGGCTAGATCCGAGTTTGTATGCAGGGTGTTCTCTGTCTCCTTTAGGGGAGCCAAGCCTGTGCTACGTGCATGATGGAGATGGTGTGTGTGAGCCCTTCGAGAAAACCACCAGTGTCATGGACTGTGGTCCATACACACCTGATGGATACATTGACCTGTGGGCAGCAAGAGCTTATGCCTCCCATCAGGATGAGAAGTCCTGCCCTGCTTTCTTGGCCACTGGAGAGCCTGTTGCAAAGGTGAGATTAGGCATGACCAAGGAAAAAAAAAAAAAGGGCTTCTCCAGCAATGTCCATGCAGTAAAGCTAGGGATTTCACTGTCTGTGCAGGAGTGTACAGTAAAGCAGAAAGAAAAACTGTTGTGTTCCCATGCAGAGAGCCAGCAGATGAAGAGACATTTCTTACATCCCTCTTTCAGTGGTCTCCAGGGCCAGGAACTGCAGCACATGGAGGTGTTTCTCATCCAAACAAGGAGCACCGCCCCTGCATCATACAGTTTGATAAATAGTGACCACCCCAGTTCCACCAGCTAGATGTACAACCTGGAGCACATGAATAGTGCTATAAAGTCAAATAAATAAATAAATAGAACACCTTATAAGGTCAGGGCCTGAAAAGGTAAAAAAAAAAAAATCACACGTGCACGACCATCTGTGTTGCTCTCAAACTGTCTGTTCTGGAGCCAAAGCAAAAATCAATGGGAGAATTCCCATCTTTCATACAGGCTTTGGAGCAGGGCCCTGGAGGTCTAGGAAGGGACTTCACCTGACCAATATTAACATGATATGTGTGTATTCTTTCCTAACAAACTGAGGAAGGGGAAGAAGTGTAGAGAGGGCACATATTTACCCATCTGTGTATGCATTTCAATTGACCTAATGTAAGGAGCATTCTTCACAAGACACAAATTGTGATTAAACTGATTTGCATACGTGTCCAGTGAGCTGCCTTGGCCTTGGGTACCTGCTCCTCTGGGAGGACACATATACCTATCTCCCAGGCTTTGCCCTGCAGGGATGCCCGAGGTCACTGATGTGGCTGAAATCTGGTAATGAGGTAAACAGGTTGCATCTTCAGATCTTGTTGGCTCAGGCACAGAGACTGTGGTCCTCCTACCATCCTAGAGCCTGCTCATCACCCCTGGCCACGAGCCCCACAGGCACTATGAGGTACATCAGCAGCTTATTTATAACACCCTAAAAGAACAAAGGCCTCCTGTGCCTGAGGTGAGTGGCGAGCTCTCACCCTCACATCCTAACTATCTTCACACTAGGAAATACCTTCACTGCACATTGAGTTGAACCTTACTTTACATTTTGTAGGCGTTGTTTAATCCTCTTCCTCCCACTTTCTTCTTTCTGCCTTGAAAATATAAACCCTCCCCTTTCAGGCATGTAAATCCTACCTTCACGCTGTGCCAAAGGACCTTTCCCAGGCTGCTTGGTTCCCATGTGCTCCCAGCCAGGAGAACGCTCAGGATCCAGATGTGAAGGTGCCCTTGGGTGGTGAGAGAGTTTGGCTGAAGGTAAGCGAGGTGCACGGCCAGGACCACAAGGATTCGCCTGCCTTCACCCCAGCACTTTTGTGACTGAGGCCACTCCTTTTCTGTCCTTCTGCAGGAGCTATAGGAGTTTTAACAGCTTCTCAGCTAGGGATGCATATCCCACTGAACTCCTTGCAAACCCTGTGGCTGGGTCTCATGTAGTTGCCCCATCCCCACTGTGAACAGCAAACCCATCCTGGGGCAGGCTGCCAGGAGAAGTGCTGTACCTGTGACCAGAAGCCCACAGAGCTGTTCAAGGCTGAGAAGCAGCTTGCTCCTCTGACTACTCCCTGCAGCTGAGCTGCGCCGTTACACCCTTCGTGGGTGAGCACTAACTTCAGATGTGCTTAAAGCTCGAGTTGGTGTCACTCCTCATGGCTGTTTAAGAGCAGCAGAGGTGCCTCAAAAGCTGCAAGAGTTATAAGAAAAATGATGTTTTCAGGGATGCTGCGTCCCCTCTTACCTGAGCCTCTGGGAAAGACTACTCTTTCTACGTGCCAGGATGAAGAGCAGAACAGCTGCTCCTCAACCTCGTGAACATCCCATGTCTGGTTGGTGTATCTAGAGATGCACTGCCATTCTGGGAGGTCCTGAGCACCTTGAGCCCACAGCAGCCAGCCATGGCATACAGGTGCTGCTCCTGCTGACTCTGTACTGAAGGAGGCAATGTCCTATGCCCATGCTGCCAGTCCTGGGGGCTTTGGGGTGAGAGCCTGGAGCATCAAACCTCCTCATCCCAGCATGCAAAGAAGCAGGGCAGGGGAGAGACAAGGGTTAGGCTTGAGTGGTTTTTACAGCACTGATTTTCTGACTGCAGCCATGGTGTAGAGGTTTCATGGCCCCTGGCTCAGGCTTGCTGCCTGAGGAGCACCTCACCTGCACAGGACAACATCCTGGGGCTCTCAGAATCACACAGCAGAGTCATAAAAAAGCTCCAGCTGGAAGGGACCTTAAAAATCATCTAGTTCCAACCCCCTGCAGTGTGCAGGGTTGCCACTCTCTCAAACCAGAATCAATAAACTTTGCTGTTTGCCTCTCTACCCTCTGAGCTCCTCTGCCTCTCCAAAGAACTTCCTTTAACTGATGTTTTTTTCCTTCTGTCTGTGCTCACAACCTACTTTCCACCTTCAGCCTCCAGTGCCAGCCATGACAAATGTACCTCCTTTCTTATTTTGCTAGCACAAAGGCAGAAATCTCCCTCTGCCCTACCTAGATGAAAGCTTGCTTTCCACCTCTCACCAGGGGTTAAAGCATGTTCCAGTTTTATTGGAGCTTGTGGTCAGTTCTCTTCCTCTATGGATGTTTATATTAAAGACTTTCATTACTGGTTCTCCATGCTCTCTTTAGGAGTGCTATTATTTTCCATCCATAAAATTATTTATGGACTAGCAATAAATATGCCTTCCCCCCCTCTCCCCCCCCATTCTTTCTTTCTTTTTTTTTTTTAATAGTTTGCTTGATTGGTAACATATTGGGTTGGGAAAGATGGATTCTTGTTGACATTTTGCCTAGCACACCCGCCTGCATGGGCAGGAACTGTTCACACGTGCGTGTGCATACTATTTCATGGCCGCTGATCCTCATGGCCATTTTAGAGCTGCACCTGTGTCACCCAGGCTAAAAACATGCCACAAAGCTTGTCATGGGGTAGGAACTGCTTCCTACCGCCTTGCTCAAGAGGTGGCACCAATGAGCAAGGGAAAGTTTGGGACAGGCTATAAGCAGGCTGTGGGCAAGAGGTACACATGGCTGTGCCACCTAATGAGGCATCTACTGTGCAGATGGGAATAATTACCATTTGCAGATCCGTGGCCATGCTTTGTTCTCTGTTTCCAACACATCTGAGGAAGAGAGGAATCAAAATCACTTGGAGGCAAGTCAGGATGCGTAACGCACAGGAAATTAAATAGGAAAAGGGGGAGAGAGAAGGAGAAGAGAAATTAAGATAGCTTGCTGTGGTCAAGCTTGAAATATGTAAAAATAAATTAAAAATATTTAATAAAAAAATAAAGGAAAAGGAAAGAATTGGGATGTTAGATGAGTCAGCTGTTGTGGCTCTAACTCAGGGCCACTTTGCAGGCTGGCAGACCTCAGCTGATGCACAAGGGTTTCTCCTGCTCCAGTCCATACTCATGCCCTTCCCCACCCCTTGGCTGCTGAGTTAGACTGGGGAATGGTGGGGATAGTACCTTCCTCAGCCCCATACCAGCACTGGGGTGCAGCTGATCCCCCACAACACCCATGGGCAGTGCCTGGCATGACCAGCCAGGACTTCTTCCAAACACAGTTTGCTTTGAATTCTTCAGGTCCATCTGTGCCCGTGTTCAACAAAAACACTCCATACAATGGATCTGGATCAAAACATGTCTTGGTGTTACGGTGGGGGAGAAAAACATCTCTATTTTCTTGCTTCCAAGGAATATCTGCCCCACCACACTTGATGGCATGCATTTCCTGATTGTTTCCTGCAGCCTTTGGGGTGCAGACAAGTGGGGAGCTGTTGGCTCCTTGAGTAGGCAGGACATCCTGCCACAAATCTTTCCCCATGCTGGCTGACAGACAGCTCACCATCACTTTGAATACTGGGGCCAATTCTTGCCTTTAACAGAAGCATTGCAGCAGTGCTGTTGGTGGCTGTGCTCTCTGGATGCACCACGTGCAGGGTGCAAGCAGGGTGAGAGTGGGGGCTGTCTGGGTTTTGGTTAAGTGCTGCTCTAGTCCCCCTCTTTCCCTCTCTCTCATGGGATCACAAAGATTGCATTAGGTGTTCTCACGCTCAGGGTCTCCTTTGCTCTCCTTGCCCAGGTGTGCTTCGAGAGACCCGTGGTGCCCACCTCTGTCCTACTCTTCCTGGCCTCTGATGGCACCACCCCAAGCAACCAGCACAAGCCACGGGTGACCATCCAGCTGAGTGATGTGGACGGGCTGAACCACTCTTTAGGTGAGCATCCTATGCACTGTGCCACCAGTCCATGCAGACTTGGCAGCCATCTGTCACTGACTTGGAAGCTGGTGTCCCCCTTTCACCTCGCAGCACCTTCAGCTTCCCAAACACTGTTCCAAGCTGATCCATCAGGATGTATGGGCAATCAGCTAGCAACTTTTCTTCACCATCATCTTGCAGGGACACATGAGCTGTCGTGTCAGCAAAACCCACTCATCATTAGCATGGCCCACAGCCAGGAGCCATCACTCCTCTGGACTGGATCAATGCTGCTCAACTTTTCCTCACCACTTGTGGGCATTGCAGCTGTGGCCCTGCGAACACTGGCTGTGCCCAGCTCCTCTGAGCCCCCCATCTGCCTGCTGCAGCACAAGGAGGGACATGACCAGCAGCACTACAGGTATTGTTTCTTTAGGTTCTTCTCCAGGGGTTCTGGGCTTCAATTCTAATGCTTTTACATCTGTATGCTTGCAAGCATGAACCTGAACAGTGGGGTTGAACCTGATGGCTTTCAGAGGGCTCTTCCAACCTCAACTACTGTGATTCAGTCTTTGAGCTGTTTCATGACTATTCTCTGGTGGGTTTAGAACTGTCACTGGAAAGTCCAATGTCAGTAGACTTGATTTGTTTATCTTGCAGTGGTGGGAAGCAGGGTGGGGAAAAAAAAAGACATCGTGTATGGCCTGCGCATCTGCACATAACTACACAAGAGGGCCATTTCCTGATGGGGAAAAAAAAAATAAGCACTGTTTGCTAAGGAGTTGTTATTGAAGTTGAAACGTGAGTTTCTTCTACATATGCTTAACCAACATCATGATCATGACATCCAACCACTGACCCATCACCACCATGTGCACTGCAAGATTATCTCACCTCACCCCATCCTTCCGCACACCATGGAGCACATCATCCCTGCTGCAGCTGGCACCCTCCCTGTGTTGGCTCATGCTGCCTCACTACAACTTGCTGGCAATTATAGTAGCAGCCACAGTACTAATTAATTGATGTCAGGCACTCAGTGGTGCCCACCTGGCTTTGTAAAGCAGTAAATAAGGGGCAGTGTTTACAGAATGGGAAGCCCTTTCCAAGGGAGTCAAGTGAGCAAAAACACAAGGACAGACCAATATCCAAAGTAGACTAAGCCAAGAAAAGATGCAGTCACATGGAGGATGAAGGGATGGTGCTCAAGTTTGCCCAGGAAGGGCAGTGGGCTGAAGTGCCTGGTTATTAAATCCATGCAACTGGGAGTGCTGAGTTTGGGTCTGAGCATTTGTGGAGGCACTGAATGAGTGCAAAGGGCTCTGGCTTGGGTCACTGCATCACTGCTGCCACCCTTACTTCTGCTGATGGCCCTGGATGGACAAACATCCCTGATAATGAATGAGTGTGTGTGCCTGTCTAAAAGCTCATGGGATCACAGTGTGGTGGATTTATGTGGAGCTCTGGAAGCTGTGAATATCCTGCAGTCGCTTTTGACTTTTTTTTTTTTAAGTGCATGTGTGATTTATACAGAAACATAAATCAAGATGAGTCAGCATATAAATATTATTCTCAGCCTTACATTAAAGGATCAGTGTCCACCTGAAATGCAGACTGTTTCCTCCTGGTAGCTGTTAGAGCTATGTACACACATGCTTCCAAGCCCCCAGCCAACTGATGTGGTTTTTCAATTACATTTTCTCATCCTTTAAAATAATTTTGTTCTCTCACTGCTTGGGAGCTTCCCATCCCCTCTCAGAAGTGGTGGGAAGGAGGATCAGACTGACTGGACATAACTGAGCACTGCTTGTGTACAGGCAGCCCTATAAGGACAAATAGTGGAAAGTGAATGTTACTCACTTGAAAACTCCATAGAAACATATAGCTGGTGAGAGTGGAGGAGATCCAAGATCCTGTCAGCTTATTTCTGTTAGACAACAGTGGCTCCACACCAAAGAAGGATCCTAGGCACATGCCACCTATGGGAAAAACACTCTAAGCCTTCCATCACTTGAGCCTGTTAGCCACGAAGTGCAAGCCAGCTCCCCTAGCACCAAAGCACATGAAGTGCCTGCTGTCCCCTGCAAACGGCCATGGAAGGGCCCAACAGGACCCTCAAGCTCCCCACACTTTCAGCACTGAACTCTGCAGGTGTAGTGCCATGGCTAGGCAAGAAAAAGTCAGCCAAGAGGCAATCTTCTGGAGCAGCTTCCCCTGGCCAGAGATTCCAGCCATTAATAGAGATTGGTCACAGGGCTGAAATCATCCAAATGATGCTGTCTGAAGACACTTCTGCTCATCAGTCAGGCTGCAAGAGCAGCCAAGTGATTCTCCTTAGCTCTCTGCAGCCATGAGACAGCTCTGAGCACCCCAAACACAGGCTGCTGGCCTCTCTGCATGTCTTTCCCTGAGGTGGTAGCATGTTAGACTGCTGCTTACACTCCTGCCCTTAGTAAACACACTGGATGAATCAGATCTGCAGAGTTTTAGGAGTAGGAAATGTTATTTATAGTATTACTCTTCTGGATAAGAGGCTTGAGTATTTAGAGTGGGTTAAGCTCTGATTTATGATCTCCAGTAGTCTCACTAATAATAAAGAATCTGCCTCTGCTAAGGCAGGAAATATCTAAGTCTTCTCTCCCCCCCCCCCGCCCCCATACTC
>VXAB01013502.1:627467-655322 GCA_013399175.1 Odontophorus gujanensis
TATACTTCACTTCTTTCCCCCCCCCCCCCCCCACCTCTCTTATTGTATTCTTTAAAACCTATTTCATCTCCAAAACAAATGTACAGTGGTATTTGTATATTTCAGGAGTAACAATTTGTTTCCCATAAAGGCAGGTGGAGTCTGGGGAAAAAAAAATCCCCTATTAAAAAAAAGGAATATAAATTCTTAAGAGGTTTAGAGATATTTGACTGTAAAAGATCACAGAAGATCTGTGTTATTCCAGTAAAGAGCTGAATGGACCATTCGCACGCACCCAGGCTCAAATACACAGTGTGTGCATATAAGTGCTTTCCTAAAATAACCCAAGAGAGGGACAGTAACAAAAGCAAGAAAGAAACGAGGTTTCCTGACTTCGGTCTAGAAACGCTCATTGCCAAAATAATAAATGTGACGGCTTGGTATTTCTGTAACATCTTCCTTCTTGAAAGGCCTCAAAGCTCTTTGCAGGCTTAGAGAAACAAAAGAATGGCATTTCTGTTGGCAAAATAAAGCCATCCTGAGGTCAGGATGCAGCAGGCACCAGGAAAGCATATCCTTTTTTTGAGAGAAGAGGTGCCTTCTCCTTTCAGAGCTGCCTTGGCCATCACAGGTGGGAGAGCAAGATGACATCTCTCCTCACACCTTGCTCCCAGCACCACTATCCCCTCTCTGGCGTCTCTGCCAGCAGCCAGAGCACTTTTTGCATTCCACACCCAAACTAAACCACACAAGGTCAAGAAGAAATCAGACTTCTAATGAAAATACCCATCTGTAGAGATGGACATGCCCAGTGTGAAGCCTGAGCCAGGGACTCTCCTTTGGATTGTCCCTTCCCAACCACAGCAATCCCAAGCAGCACCCAGCTCAAGGAGTGCTGCTCCCGTAAGGATGCCATCCCACTGGGTTCCAGCTCTCGAGCTTTCATGCTTTTCTTTGCATTTTAAATCTGAACCACAATCCCTCCTGTTCTCCTTGGTACAAGCTATAGATCGAACCAGGGGAATATTGTTCATTTCCTCTGTTACTTTTATTTTTAGCTCAACTTTGTTTTTAGAATGTTTTATGTTAGCATATGCTGGGAAGTGCCTTGGCAAGTTAACAGGAAAGGTGCTACAAAATGCAGTCTGCATTGTGTTTGTGTTTCCTGTGTGACTGCCCTCCTCTACATTCTCAAAAGGCTCATTTAACTCAAAAGCCAGCTTTGAGTTCCTTCTACACGGAAAGGGTGTCATATAGAGAAAAATCAATTGGAGAAGGAGCACATTTATGTATTTCCAAGAGGTAACTGCTCATCAGGGCAGGTTGAGTCTGTACAGCACCATGCTCATCCTCTCCTAAAGGAGAGGACCTCTCAAGAACCAAAGCCATGGTCCTGACCACCACCTTTCCCACAGAATGGGCTTGCCTTAGCCTTGCTCTTGGCAGTCACACATATGAAGTGTGTGAATGAACATCCTGATGAGAATGAACTTCCCTGAGAATGAGACTAAGCAGCACACAGCACCTTCACGCTGCCCAGCTCAATCTCATGCAGGGATCGAGAGCCACATAAGTGTAATGCTATAATGTGATAGAAAGTACAGCAATAACAGTAGGACAGGAAAGTCTGCAGCTACAGTAAATGAAGACAAGCCCAAACAAAGCAGCTGTGGATACAAAAATGAAGGAAGAAAGCTGCTTACCTTTAGAATGTCTCAAGTAGACAGGGATCTCCAGTGAAATATCTTCACCTCCACTGCCAACCCTTAAAGAAAGTCTGGGAAGGGATGGATGCTTTCACCACTCCTTTCCATCACTCAGGTGCATTGCATACACCTGAGCTCCCCTGGGTTGGCCCTGCCCTCCCACCAGGTGCTTCATCACTGCTTCAAGCTGTGACTTAGCACTTCTGCTACATGTAGGAAAAGATGTGGTGGTGTGCATGTAGTGATGGCTCAGCAGGTTGATATCAGACAGGTGAAGGTATTTGGTCATGGTGGGCGGATGGATGGACGGATGGATGGATGGATGGACGGATGAGGAACTATATGGCATGGATGAACAGTCAGATCAATCTATATCATAGAATCATAAAGGTTGGAAAAGACTTCTGAGGCCACCTGGTCCAACCATCAACCCATCACCACCACGCCAACTAACCACATCCCTCAGTGCTACCATGGTGTCGGATGGACCTATGAAAATGATTGGACAGAATGATGTAAAGCCCCCACTATCTGTGCACCTCAAATCTATTACAGTGCATAAAACAACAGGAACTCTCTGGAAATATATTAAGACTGAGCTCCTCTTGTTTCTTTTTTTCTGCTTTTGCCACTATGGCTACAGGGAGGCCAGAAGATCATTTGACATCTTACTAGTCAGTGCCTTCTCTCTATCTGTGGGGTGGATGACAGTGGATGACTCACAGGGATGTTATTGTTTTGGCAAGTTTCTTTGGGAGTCACGTAGGGAAGCAAACATCTTCTCTTGAGGTGGCAACCTCAGTGAAGATCTTAATCAAGAAGCATCACCACCGTTGGGTCTGTACATGCAGCCTGCTCCCACAAGGATGGTGCCATCAGATTTACCGTAATGCTGTGAGACCTTTCCTCTTTATGAGAAACATGCCCGAAGGGAGAAGAAATTCCCAAGTATTTCCAAAACACCTTTTCTCATTTCCTAGCTATCCTTTTTGCAACGTTGGAGTAAACATCTTTTATCTCCCTGATGTTCTGTGCTACAATCTGGACTCCACCAGCATGCATGCAGTGACTACTTTTAACTTCAGGAGGTTTGGCTGAAGCCTTTACCTTTCCATCAGCACCTTCCTTAGCCCCCCAGATTTGCACTATGAGATGAACTTCATATAATAATAATTTTCCCCTGTTAAAGTTGGATCTCAAGCTGTTTTAGCAGCAATGTTTGGGTTGAAAGCTTAGGTAGATACTACAGCAATTTATGGATGATTTATTATACTTTAGGCAGCTGCACCGTATTTGACTTGGCTTAGCTTGACTTGGGTAAATCCTTCAGTATTTTCTGGGTCCTCTGAAATAATGACTGTAAAATGCAATACTTCGTCTGTTTCAGAATTTGGGATTCATTACAACAAAATGAGCTCTTCTTACTGACACCCTCACCTCTGGTTCGATGTGTTCCCTTGGAGGTGGTTGCCTCTTGCTTTATGTTAAAGAGCAACAAAGGATCCTGAAGGAAAAGCTCTACTCTAACCTTGCAGAATTGATCCCTTTTCAAAACAAAGCTCTTATCATTCCAAAACAATCAGGGCCATCGCTTGGCAGAATTTCTCAAATTTCCAGATCTGAAATTTTCTTTGATGTGTGAGTTATGGAACTCGATGAGCCCAGAAAGTTGTGCAGGCTGGTGCTGATGTGGAGTGAGTTAGGAGAAAAAAGCTCGGTATTTTGTAAAAATGTTGTTGACAAATCATTAGTCTGAGCTTCAAAAGATGCTGGGATAAAAATGGAAAGAATTGTTGATGTTTCACACACACACACACACACACACACAGAACCAACTGACTTGCCATACATCTTGTATGGCCTGAATCAGAAATGGCCAAGTGTCAGGGGTTTGCAGCTGCGATACAGGAATTTCATTTATCATCAAAAGGAGAAAGAACTCCTTCATGCTGAGATCAGAACTGGGCTAACTGCACCATTTCCTCGTCCAGCCTTGCTGGGGTGTTCCAGCGGCTGGGAGCAATGATTTACTACCTGAGTCGTGGCAAGGCATGTGGGTCACGATGGGGCTCTTCTTGTCCTGTATGGCAATAGGCTCAAAGGATCCTATCCCAGAGTATTGCAATGGTGTTGTCACCCATAAAAGAGGTGATTGAGGCAAGCTTGTAGGTGGAATGATAATTTTTTAACCAAGAGGTATTTGAGAAGAGCAGTTTTCAGTGATGTGAGCCCCTCTTTGGGTCTGGAATAACAACATGAGTCTGAGAGCTCAGCACCACTCAAAATCTGGGTACATACCTCAGATCATGTCCCAACTGAGGTGTGGTGGGTTTTGGTTAGTCACACAGAGAGTGGTGATAGGTTAATTATCTTCTGGGGCAGAGAGAGAATGCTAATTATTTCTGAAAGATAGCTATGTACACATACAGAAAGCGTGCATGAGTGTACATGTGTAGTGCATATAAAAATTAATGTTTCAAGCTCATGTTTTGATCCAGAATTGTAAATCTCTTACTACCTCCATATAACATTGTCCATACGTAACGACGTAGAAGGAAACTTGTTTGTCTCCTTATCTGCTCTCTACCAGCACCATCAGCAGTTTCCAAACGAGTTCGAAACAAAGCTGTGCCTGCTGGTACTGAAAGTGATCTGTGCTCTGCCATTTGTTGGTCAGGGATTCGTTGCTCAGTCCCAGCTGCACGGCTGTCCCAGACAATGCATCTGTCACCACTCGGCCAGCGCCCTCAGAGTGGCCCCATCCCAGCTCTGTCCTGGTTGGGTGTGCCCATAGGGTGCCACCACCCTGCAGCCTGGGATGAGAGTGCCCTCTGAAACTCATTGCAGCTTTGTGAGAACATTTCAGAGTCATAGAATCTTTAGAGTTGGAGTGACCTTTAAAGATCATCTGGTCCAACTCCCCAACAATGAACAGGGATGTTTACAAAACCATCAGGTTGTCCAGAGCCTGGTCCAGCCTGGCCTTGAAAGTCTCCACAAATGGGGAACCCACTGCATCTCTGGGCAACCTGTGCCAGTGCCTCAACACCCTCACTGTAAGGAGTGACCTAAATTCATGCTCTTGAAGTGTAGAGTCTTGTAGGCTCGCAGAACCTGACAGGGCTGCCCAACTGTGCAGAAACCAATGAAGCTACCCAACCTACAAGTGTTTGGCCACCGCTGCTCAACCCACAGCCACTTCCTCAGTGGGAGTGCTGTGACTCGGTGAAATAATCCCCTTGTGCCCAGAGGTTAGAAAACTGAAGCGTTCTTTGCTGTAGTGTGTTGTGTTGGTCCACCCTACCAGGGCAGGAGGGATGCTGCTCTTTGCTTGGGGTTTTGTAGAATCACCGAATCACCACAGTAGGAAAAGACCTCCAAGATTATCCAATCCAACCATCCATCTATCACCAATATTTCCTACTAAACCACGTCCCTCAGTACAACATCTAAATGCTTCTTGATCACTTCAGGGATGATGACTTCACCACATCCCTGGGCAGCCCATTCCAGAGTTTCTTGTGCTCTCCAGCACACTCCCATGCACTGATACTCTATGTGATAAGGGAAGGGTAGAAGGGCACAGCTCTGTCCCTTTCCCCTCGCACATGGGGTTAGGGCAGAGGCTGTGTCACAGGGAAAGGGCACCAGTGGGGAGCAGAGAAGCACAGGGAAGGTGACTGCAGGAGGGAGGGAAGGGAGAGGGCTGCAATTGGTACCAGATGCCCTCAGAAGCTAATGACCTGACAAACGCTGTGCTCGTAAAACAAATTCTTTAAAAAGGAAGCAAATGGAAATATAAGCTAGTGAAAGAATTTGCAGCAGCTGCCCTGAAACCATTTCTCACTTCATAAACAGGTCTGCATTGAAAAAACAGCCCCTTTTTTCTTGTTCTCCTTTGTGGTCCCCTCCCGTGCCATTCCTCCCCTCTGTCTGTGCCCACCAGATCTTTGGAGGCTGTGGCCCACAGGTTTCCACTGTGCCTTTGTCCAGATCTGACAGCACATCGCGTTCCCTTTGCATCCCTGCTGGCAGCATTTTCTGTGCATTTGTGGAATTCCTGGCCATGCGTCCTCGGCTGGTGGGGTCGGGCAATGCAAGAGGCAAAGACAGCACAGTGTTTGCCTTCTGTGTGCCAAAGAGTTCACAAAGCTGTGGGCAGCCCCATGTAAAGTGGAGCTTGGCCAGAGAGCAGGGGGAGTTCTGGGGGGCACCTTCCTGCTCCAGGAGGGCTGCTGGTGTTTTGGCACTGGTGCCGTTTGCAGACAGTTAAAAAAGCAAATGAAACAAAACAGTCTTGACCACCAAATGTCCTGGGCATTAGCTTGTGGGAGCAGCTGTGTTAACCCCATGTCGTGCCCTAATTCCATCCCAGTTAATTCATCCACTGGTGCATTTCACTGATGGAGAACTTGGTCTCCTGGCTAGTGCTGCTCTCTGCTCTGGGGTATTTTGTGATGCTCAATCAATGAACAGCAGAGTAGATCCTTGGCAGGGAGCTGTTGTAGTAAGGAAAGGGCTGCTTGTTTCCTGGGGACAGCTGGCACTGGATCTCCTTGGCTCTCTCAGAACCTGAGGTGGTACAGAGGGTAGGGTTGCTTTTCCCTTATCCATGTCTCACCTGAGGAGCCTTAGAGCTAGGCAGATGAGTGTTGAGGTGATCTTGTACCCAAAGAGCCTGGCAGGTAGTTGGAAGGACATCTCATGGTTGGCTCTCTGGTACCTGCAGAGGTTTCTTGTCCAACAAAACCTTGTCTTGAAGTTAGATGTTTCTCTGATGTCTTGTGTAGGTTTTAACATATCTGTTGCCCTTCTAATGATAGAAGCTTAGTATAGTATCACAGGGTCACAGAAAGGCTTAGGTGGGAAGGGACCTTAAAGATCATCAAACTCCCGCTGCCATGAACAGGGGTGCTAACCACTAGACCAGCCTCCCTTTGTCGCCATCCAAAGCCCCCTCCATCTTTCCTTCCATGTGACCTGCTGAGCATCCTTTGGCCAGTCCTTTGCTGCAGAATGCCGGGGACCTGGGGCTGACCCTTCCCTCTTCTCTTCCACAGCTGTGCCCACGGTGCCTGCACAGGGCTGGGAAGCTGCACACAACCACTGCTCGTTCACACTGCCAGCCTGAACTGCTCCTCGGATGGCCCAAGGCACATGGAGTGCTCCGTCACCTGCGAGCAGGGCTTCGTGCCACGCTCTGGCAGTGGAAAGAGCCTGGGCTCTGCACAGGTGAGTACCACCAGGATGGCAGTGACCCTTTGGCTGACAACTGTTTTCCAAAGTTTTCCAACCCCGGGCTCCTCGCAGTTTTTCCAGCAAATGGCAGCCTAACAGCAGTTCTAATGCTGGACTGCAGTGCTGGTTGTCCCGCTCTGCTGTTACCCTCCTGCATCCCAAGCTGCTAGGTTAAATGCCACAGCAGGGGACATCTCAGGCCAAGGTGACGCACTCCTGCAGAGGGAGAGGCAACCATTTCTCTTCTCTGGAAGGGAGGGTTAAACATCCCAGAGACATTTTCTCTTTTAAAGATGCAGTTATTGGCTTGGGGAAAAAATGAAGTCATTGCAAAGTGTCTATATTTAGATGGCTGCAGAGGATAACAGCCTCTGGGAGCTTTTTTTCCTTTGTGCTTCCTTCCCCAAGCCAGTGGGGCAGGGCAGAGGTCAGCATGAAAGGGCTCATCCTGCTTTCCAGAAGGCCATGATCTGCCTTGTAAAGCTGTGATCCAGCTCCGCTCTCAGCCGATGATGAGGAGACCTAGGGCTGGCGGTCCTCAGAGCAGAGCAGCTTGGATGTGGGCTGTCACCTTGGCAGGGCCACGGGCACAGTGTGTCCTTTCCTCAGCTTGTTCCTGGAGAGGGGTCAGAAGCCTCTAGGGCTGAGCTGGCCATCCCCCAAGCCCGAGGCAGAGTGTGAACTCACTCATTTGGGGACAGGCAGAGGTGAGCCAAGCTGTGGGCAAAGGGTGAGCCTCGTTCCCTCTGTGGATCCCCAGGAGCTCACCCTGGTATTCACTGGGAAGTGAGGGAAGGATGCACCCCTCAGCCCCTAGTCACTGGTGAGGTTATTAATGACACAGCACCACAGCTCTCTGGGCCAAGGCAGGCCCTTAACACACAAGGAAAACAAAATATCATCATCAGACATGAAGCCACATGAAATAAATCTGTCTCGGGTGAAAGTTTTTCTGTTTGGCAGTAAGATGGGAAACTTCTGGACAGAGTTTAGGCATGTGGATATCGCAGCTGGTAGCAGCTTACAGGTGCCCTGCCCTGAGCTCAAAGTGATCTCCTCTGTTGGGTGTGGAAGAGGACATCCTGGGATCTCTGATGTAGAACAGTCCTCTAGTGGGTGGGGGAAGACACTTCTATGATGAGTGCTACTGCAAGAAAAGAGGTGCTACATAGACCTTTCTTAGACTGCAGACAGGATGGAGGAGAGCATGGCATGGCCAGCAGGTTGGTTTCCATATCCACAGCTCACCACATTCCCCCAGGAGATTTGGCTATATGACCCTATATGCCGGTATATATCTCCAGGCCTTTTTAGGAAAAAATACACAGCTCCTCGCTCAATGTCCTCTTCACCGGGGCCACTTACACCACGACCTTGCTGTGCACCAAAGAGCACCCACTGTGTTTGGGTTCCAGCAAAACACATTGACTGGGAGTACAAATCACAAGTCTGAGTGCACAAGAAGCATGATGTTGCTCAGACAATGAAGGGGCAAGGGAAAGAGTTGAAAGAAACCTCTTTTTTATTTTATTTTTATTTTTCCTTATTTACCCTCTCTGGGTTAGGGCTCTGGGGATGGAAATCACAGCACACCATCACATACTGCTCTGTTTCATCAAGGTCAGTAGTCCATATTAATCATATGTAGGGCTGGAACCCCTGGCTGCAGGGACTCAGGTTCTCATGCAGTCCCCCAGCTGTGTAAGAGGGGAGTTACTGTAAACTGTAATGACAGTTTGTAAATGAGATTATGCAAGTCTCTGATTTCAGTGAGATCTTTGGGCATGACAGGGTCAGGAGATTTGGGGAAGACCAATCAACAGGAGAGGTGTCCATCAAAACCTGGGTTAAGACTTGGTCTTGCAGGGAAGAAAATGGCAGTGTGCAGAGCTGGGAATAACTTCTTACTTAAGAAACTTGTGTATTTTCAAGTGTTTTCTTTTTCCCTTAAAGGTGGTAAAACACTGCAGTAAAGCTCGCTTGCTGGGCTCTGATGGAGGCTTGCTTTCTCTATAGCAGGAGGTGGTGCTGAAATGCAGTTCGGGGCGGTGGGACCAATCTGTGACTTGTGACCCTGTTGACTGTGGTGTCCCTGACCAATCACATGTCTACTATGCGGAGTTCTCCTGCCCCAAGGGGACCACCTACCTGAAGAGATGCTCCTTCTCCTGCATCCACCCTGCCAAGCTTCGAGGTACAGCCTGGGGTGCTGAGGGATTTCAGTCTCCCTTTTTGATGCCTGTCCCAAGTTGTAGAGGACTAACCAGCGATACTTTGAGTTTCCCAATTATCCTAGCTTCTGCCCACCCTTGAGAGACCTCTCCAAATGATGGGCACACATTCCTCTTGAGCAGGGACACCGTGGCATGGGGATACACCCTGTGATGCCCCCCCCTGGTTGGCAGCCCACATCCTCAGGGATGTCTTCTGCTAACTGGTGAAGTCTGGTAGGCTCTGGCATTACAGACATGAGTGAAGCAAGAGTGCAAACAAACAGAGAGGATTTCAGAGAGCCGCAGATGGCCTGGTGCCTGGTGACTGTGGGAAATCATGTGGTTCAGCGGGTCTGGGGCCTTATAACGCCATAGAGACTGATGCCCACAGCTGCAGAGCAGTCTCAAGATGTGCACCACCCAGACACACAGCAGTCCTCCAGACACGCCACGGCCTGGCTTTCATTCTGCCGACTCCATCAATACCCGCAGCAATGTTTTTAAGCCAAGTCAGAGAAAGAGAGCTACTGTTCCTGTCTATGCAAGGCTGAGCTGGATGGGATTTCGGGGGTAATTGCCTTGACAGCTTCTAGCATTGGGACTTTATGTGAGTTTCCACCGGTGCCTTTGCTCTGAACAATCGCATACAACAAATCATTTTAATGGGTGCCCTATTTTATGGCGACATTTATAGCCGAAACGTATGAAAATCATTTACTGTCTTTTTAGTTAAACCTAAGGAGCAAAACCGGTGGAGAATTAAGGTCTCATTTCATGACAGGAGGGACGCCGCAGATCCCAGCGTGAGCTGATCAAAGGGCAGCGCCCGAGCGACGGCTCCACGGGCCAAACTCCGCACAGAGCCATGCCGTTGCCTTCCGTGGGTCAACCGAGGGCAGGCATGAAGCTGATATTTCCCTGACAGCCTCCTCTTGTTCCTGTTGAAGTCAACGGGAGGTTTGCCACGGGCTCCCTTGGCATCCCATCCGCGGGTGGCTTCCAGCAGCTGACAGCGGTGCCGGTGGGGCCCCGCCAAGGCCTACGAGGCAAGGGGGACGCGGCGAGGCCCAGCCGAGTCGTCAAGGCAGGAACGTGTCTGCTGCTCGTTCTCCCCAAAGCCTCTCAATGCTCATAAATACTAAGAATAGGCAAGGAAAGGATTACACGGCTCCTGTCACGGCACTCGGAGGTGGGGACAGCCCATACACCGCAGCCGTCAGGAATGCTGGCGCTGGGCAGGAGCACAGCCTTGCCCTTGTCTACGAGCTGTTGTAGGCAGAGCAGTGAGCCTATAAAAAGAAAGTGATGCTTGGAGAGAGTACGGAGCTGTCTGGCTGTACCAGAAACCTGCTGGAGGCCTGATCCAATGCTCCCAAGAGGAAGTCGTAGGTCTTCAGTTCTACTCTTCTTGCTCAGCAAGAAGCAGCATCCGTAGTGCATGGTGTATGCACCCTGGGCACCTCCAGCAGGCACCACTTGCCAGGTGGAGTGAATGGAGCTGTGAATGGAGCTGCACACGAGGGAGGGCCCATGTTTGTGTTTTTGTCATGCACAAAAGCCCTCAGCCCACTCAGTGCTCTCCTCAGGCATCACCAGAGAGGGGTGTTTCAAGAGAGATTTGGGGGAAATATGCAGAAACAAGATTGTTTCTCTATCCCTTTGAAGTTGTCCAACTATAACCTCTGTATGTATTGCCTCCCTTGGTGTTGTTACCCACTCTAACAGGAGGATAAGTGCTGGTTGCTCAGAGCTTCCCTCAGTGGCGCTCCAGCAGTGACCCAAACTTTCTTCTTCTCTCCTGGGCTTAGGAACGAACCAGTGGCTGACGTGCCTGGAGGACGGGCTCTGGTCACTCCCTGAGGCCTACTGCAAGCTGGAATGTGATGCTCCACCTGCCGTGCCCAACGCCAGGCTCCTGGTCCCACGCTGCACGCAGGGCAACCACGACGTGGGCTCCATTTGCCGCTACAAGTGCAAGCCCGGGTACCACGTGGCGGAGATTGCAGTGGGCAAACCTAAGAAGTAAGTCTGGGAAGGGTCTGCTGTCACTTCTGCCTCCTTCCCATGAACAAAGAGGACAGGTCGTGGTGCTCTATCTCCATCAAAGCACTGCTTCAGCTGCTGGAGGAGATATGAGACAGAGCAGCTTGCTCTCATGCTTATTCCTTCAAATACAAGAGGAGATCCCTTACTTTGGGGTACAGCAGGTGGGAACTCCATATAAGCTGCTGTGTATCTTAAGTGCCTTAACCTAAAGCATGTGAGTTACCCAGTGCAACTCAATGCACTTGTCTCTTGCTGAAAAGCACGTGTGTGCAGAAGTGTTTGCAGGCTCTCAGGTAATTCTGTAGGGATGTGATAAGGTGGCAAGTGATCAAAAAAGGTCACAGCAAAGGTTTATGTTTGACCCCCTGGCACGTCTTGGTTAAATTTAATCTTGAGCATTTGTATTTCAATTGGAGAAGATTTTCCCAGTGCTTTGGAGAAAAAATCCTGGCGATTCACTACCAAAGCCATGATGCTGGAGGGCTGAGCAATGTTTTGTCTGCATCACCTCCAGCTGAAGACCTCTTGGGTACAGTCACAAAAGATTCCCTGGCACCAGCAAGGTCCTCCCCAGAGTCCTGATGCTAGCCCCAGTCGGATAATTATGTGCTAATTGTTTAATGCCCTCTTCCAGTTTAAATTGGATGCAGACTTCAGCTCTACTTTGCTCAGGGGTAGAGTTGTTGTGCACTGGGAGGCAGCTGCCAAATTTCTTGCCTGGTAATGAAGGAAGTGGTTTCTGTAAACAGCTTTTCACAGTGTTAGGAGGATCTCTTGGGCCAAGAGGAACAGAGCAAATTACGACTATGGCTACAGTCACATGGGCTGCTTTGCAAACTGTGGAGCAGCTTGGATGCCTGTGGCATTCAGGCACTGGACACGCAGTCAGATCAACACAGTCCCAGCCCTGCTGCCACCACTGCTGTGGCAAAGGGTGTCCGCTGGGAGACCCTGTTCTCTTCTGGTGTGCATGTGGCTTCCATATGGGTCAGTGAAGCAGGTCAAGGAAAATAATGCAGAAGTATTTACATTTTCATTGTGACGCTTCTTGAGGCAACATTTTCACCTTTACTATTCTCATTACTACTAATTCACCTAATGTCTTTGGTGGCAGGACATCACCCTCCCACGGTCAGCAAAAATACATCCACAGAAGCAAAAATATCTGCTGTGTTCTTGTCACATAGATTCCCTGCTCTTAGAGTGGCCTGCTGCAAAGCAAAAGCCTTTCCCTGGAAGTGTAGATGTTGGTTCAGTGTTTCATCTGGATCCCTGTGCACACACCAGCCCTTTGGCACACGCAGTGAGCAGCAGCTACTAGTCAGTGAGTGGGCCAGTTGTTTGCTTTGATTGCTGGAAATCCTTCTGGTGTGTCAGCCCTGGCAGGAAGGCTGTCAGTGCTGCCAGAGGGAGCCTGCTGTTTGTTCAGGGCCATTTCTGGAGAACGGGATTGTTGGAGAAGGAGAAGGAAAGCACTTTCACGTGCATATTCCCCTTGTGCTGGTAAGGGCGGTAGGGTCTCAACTGATGACAACAGCTTTTGGGGTGTCCTGAGGTATCTCTGAGTTCTCTGTGGCTTCAGCATATTGGATTTATGATCTGTGGTCTCCTCATGACTCAAGAACCAGCCTTGCAGAGGACTGAGTGCAGCATAGGTGCTGATGGGCACAGGAAAACAAAGCCTCTTGCAGTGCCTTTATCCCATACACCGTGTAGAACAGCACAGCTGCTACATCTGTGCCAGCAGACCAAGCCCTGGGACTTTGCCCCAAAGACCACCACCCTCTGACCTGAGCCGTGGCTGGGATCTCGCTGTCTCTGCCCAAGCCAAGGTGCTCTTGGACACCAATGCTCATGAGATTCCCTCAGCTCTGTTCTGTTAGGTGAACATTACTGCAGAAGGAGGCAGTCATTCAAGGATTCTTAGAAGGCTCCTGCAGCCTTGGTTGAAGTTCATATCCAATAGCATAAGTGCGAGAGAAATATGATGACAAAGAATATTGTTTCAGAGAAGATGCTCTTATCTGTTGACTTGGGTGAGGAAAAACCCCTCACAAATCAGTGCTACCAAAGATGTGCTGCCTTTCTGCTGGCAGGATCTCTTGACTGATGGGGCTGACTTGAAGAGCAGAAGCTCCTTCAGCTCCTTCCAGCTTTCCAAAGGAGACCTGTTTTCAGGCTGGAGAGCCCAAGGTATAGCCTGTTTTCATCAGCTGAGCTTTCACACCCAACTCCCAGATTACAACAGCAAAGGGAACTGTATGTACATATTGATGCTCTGTGATGGGAAGTCTGGTTTGGGGTAGTGTCTAGCCCATGGCAGCACCACTGCACCCATCTGAACCACAGAGAGCACCAGATCACTGAGCAGCGCTGCTCAGCATTGAGAAGAACCAGCCTGAACGTGTCATACTTACAGGAATACGAACATTGCTCCCACCCCACATCGCTCCCTAGTGTTACTTCCACTGCTAAGTGCCTGAAGCATGAGTTCAAAGCAGCTCTCCAACAGCAGCGTCTGGGACATTCCTCCTTTGGCCATCCTTTCATAAATCATAGGACCATACAGTGGCTTGGGTTGGAATGGACCTCAAGGATCATCAGGTTCCAACCCCCTGCCACAGGGGCCAACCCCCCTGCCCCTACCCCTTTGGAGGGGTATTGTGTTGCAGGGGAAATGCAGTGAGCCTGGGGGCTGGAAAACTTAAACCCTGGAGAGATCTCTTCAGTTCTTTGTTTGCTTTCCCCAATGTGTGATGAGGTCTTGGAAAGGTCTCAGAGATACCTTGAGGGAATGAAGCAAAAAAGGAACCAGGTCTTTTTGTCTCCTGTTCCTGATCACTCCCTCCCTTCCCATTACCCCTTCCTGGGATGAGCCAGGGGAGTCTGGTAGGACTGTTAGGAGATACATTGGTGAGACTAAGCAATAAATGGCCCTTCACCAAGATCAAGGAAGCTGTGAGACAGCCCAGATCCGTGGAGACGTCAGCCCCTCCACATCTTGCCCTCTTCAAAGACAGCAGCAGGCTGGTGAAGTGACCATGAAGGAGAAAGAGGAGGTGGGGAATACAGAGGAGAAGGTGTCCTGGAAAGAATTAGCTGGCTGAGGGCTGGAATGGCATCAGAAGGACAGCAGCAAGCAAAGCAGGACAGCCCAGCCCAGGGATATCACAGCCCTAGCAGGGCACTGGGCCATCCATGCACATTTGTGGTGGGTATAAAGGTGCAGGGCTCTCACTTCTCCTGCCCACATCTGGCCCCTTCCAGATAAAAGGCAAACACACAGGCAGCAGGGAGAGCCAAAAGCCAGGTAAAGAAAACAGGCTGTCAGCCGAGCTCCGTGTCATTTCCACTTCTAAGACCTTTGATAAAGATTTACAGCCCAGGTTGCCCAGGCTGTTTGGAGCAAGGGAAGGAAAGCAGTCGAATCCCTACAAGCTAGCATTGCTTTCTTTTCACTTCCCATCAAACCTCCCTTCTTCCTTGCCTTCTTTTCTGAATCCTTCAGTCTCCTGCCGTGGGAGATGAGGTGGTTTTGGGCTCATTCATCACCACTCCTGTGTGGTGGACCCCAGTCTGGGGCTGGATCCTGGCCAGGCTCCTGCTCCCGCAGCCCTGGGGCTGGATGGGACTTATGCCTTCACATCGGGTGCAGCCCCAGGCATCTCCTGGCCTCCTCTCCCCATCAGACATCACACTGCCCGGTTGGAGGGGGGAAGCGTTGATTCTGATTTTCCTGGCTTCCTCATTAATCCTCACAAAATGCCACTAAGCCAGATCAGAAGGAGTCAGGGGGCCTGGAAACTTCAAGCTGCTGCAAGGTAATTCTTATTTTATTTATTTATTTAAAAAAAAAAACAGCCTCTCCCTTCCCTCCTCCATGCCTGAATACAAGCTGCCCCCTTCATATGTGCAGCGGCCACCCTCTGCCCTGGGGGTTGAAGGCACAGAGGCTGCCTGTGGGGTGAGCCTCCAGTGAGAAGGGATTGCAATCCAGATCCAGAAGGGTTGCAGAGGGACAGGGAGAGGTCGCGCGTGAGGTTACGTTGGACCTCAACCAGGATCCTCGGCGAGGGCAATGGGGCTGCACACCGTGGTGTGCATCTGTGCAAAGATCACAGGGTGCCCCTCCCCAGCCCTTCCCAGCTCCGTGCCAAAAGGCCTCTGCTGCAGTTTGGAAGAGCAACAGTGACGTGCAGTGGCTGCATCAGTTATACCCAGGTGGCCAGGTGTGCTGTTTCCTTGAGAAGGGGTTTTGCTTGATGCTGGAGGCTTTGTGCCACTGCTTTGCTTCTATTGCCCTAAAGCCATCAGTTTAACCTCTGGTGTGTCTGCAGTGCAGCAGTGCAAGGAAAGCCTTTCTCTGCTCTGATTTACCCCATGTCCCCATGACAGAAGGGAAAAAAGCTGCTTGAGGAGTTGGACAGAGAAAAGTGTTCAAAGCACTGAGACCTGATGGGGATGTCTTTGAAATGCAGTGAGCACCATCCTGGTGGAAGGGTCAGCAAGCAAAAGCAAGAAACCAGCATTGGGCTGAAACTGCAGATGTCCACAGTGAGATCTAGAGATGTTTCTCCTCATCATCCTTTCAAGACTGGATGTAATTTTCAATACTCTTTGGTCAGTTCAAGAGCGATGCTTGAACTGGGGGCCCTGCCACGTCCCCTCCCTTCCTTTGCCTTCTCTGAATTACTGCTTGTGTCCATCAGAGCAGGAAACATCTGCCATAAAGTCTCTAGAAAAAAATATCTGATTTCTGAAAGCAGAAGGGGATTCTCAAAGAGCTTCAAATGTTTAAAAAGGCAGGAATGTTTTGAAAAGGCTTCTGAATGTCCTGTCCAGCAGCATCCAGCAGAAATGTACACACCAGCTCTGAGGTCAGTTAGACATATGAGGTGCTGCCTAGGATCTTGGGTCACTTCTCCCCATGTACACATGGCCCTCCAGCCTTCTGAGTTGGCCATGTGTCCAGTCAAGCAGAGCAGGGTGCTTGCATGGAGATGAGAAAGGTGGATTGACCTGATGGAGACATCATCAAATCCGTTGCGTTGCACTCTGACAGTGGGGAATGGCCACAGCCCCCACTGCTGTGGTGCATGGTGGGGGTACAGGTGGCCTCGAGCAGCAGCTCAGAACAAGGACAACCCAGTGTCACCCTGAGGGGTTTCTGCAGCCTAGCTCTGGATATTAGATTACCTCTGCAGGGTGCCTGGAGACCTGCTCGCTGGCTTCAACAGCTGGAGTGAGCAGAGGCAAGCAGCAGGTACGGGCATCTGGTGGGAGTGAACCTGCTACAGAAGGGAAAAAGATGAGAAAAGGACCAAGGAATCAGCACAGTCAGTGTTGTAAAAAACTACGTGTCAGTAACTGGGTCACAGGAGCTGGACTTGACAATCCTTACGGTCCCTTCTGACTCAGGATGCTCTATGATTCTATGATGTGTCCCCAGCTTGCCCAAAGCCCCACAGGGTTTTCATGCTCCTGTGCAGAAGATGTGAAGTCTGTCTGTCTTGCTGCCAAGGTGAGGAGACAGAGAAGCGGGTGGGCTCTGCTCCTGGCCTTTTTCTCCCCTTCTTTTTCATTGTCTTTTTGGCAAGCGGTTCGCGCTGGGGCCGTTTCAGCAGCGCGAGCTGGTGTTGGTCTGCTCCGGTGCGGCAGCTCCTCGGTGAGAGTGGGATTGACAGCTCTGGCAGGCGTACAAAGAGGAGACTCAGCAGGGCTGGGCGTGGGCCAGCAGGATTTACAGGGGAGGCTCGCTCCTCCGGCAAAGTATGCAGCTACTGGCGGCAGGACAAGGCAGCCGCGCACGTACCCGCGGGGGCTGCGGGCAGGGAGAGATCGTCTGGAGGTGCTACAAAGGATGGAGAGTGATGGGGAGCATGAGAAAAAGTAGCCAGGGCTCCCAAATTGTAGAATCATTGAGGCTGGAAAAGATCACTAAGATCATCTAGTCCAACCATAGACCCATTGCCATCATGCTCACTAAATTGGTGTGATGGGCAGCGTGACAAGTGTCCAAGATTCCTAAATCAGTGCAAGGGGAAGGAAGGGCACTGGCTGAGCATAGATTGTCCTGGAAAATGGCATGGGAAAGCCCCAGTCGTGGGGGTTTGAGAATCAAGAAGGATGCTTTTGGGGGGTCTGCAGCCCAGCTTTCTTTCCATCTCTCTCCCCAGGAAGTTCCTGAAGGTGCAGTGCCTGGAGAGCGGGCAGTGGGAGGAGGGACGCTGCGTCCCTGTGGTGTGTGAGCCGCCCCCACCAGTGTTTGAGGGCATGTACAACTGCACTCAGGGCTTCGAGCTGGACAGCCAGTGTGTGCTGAGCTGTGAGCCACCAGGATCTCAGGTGAGTGATGGGATGGGTGGGAGTCAGCCACATGTTGGGCTTTCAGAGCACTGCAAAACAGCGTGGCTTGACACACGGTGGCATTTGGGTACCACTGGAAGCAAAACCAGAGCTCTTCTCACAGCTGGAGATGACTGTGGTGGTGTGGGTGCCAGCACAGGATGCACTTTGTGTAGGGTGCCTCCAGACCCTGGTCTCTCTTTGCTCTCCAGATCCCCATTGTCTGCACCAAGGAGGGCACGTGGACGGAGGAGTTCAAGTTGTGCAAGAGCCTGCAGGGCACCTGCCCACCACCCCCAGAGCTCAACCTCGTGGAGTACAAGTGCGAGAAGGGGCACGGCATAGGTGAGGGCAGGAGAGCACCACGCAGAAACCCAGCCCCTGTGTTGAGTCAGCCGTCCTGGAGAGCCAGCTGGAAGGTCATGGTGACTCTTCTGCTTGGGCCAATTCTCATTAAATCTATGAAAAACTGTTTTTTCTTCAATCTCCTATTAAACACAGAGTCCTAGGGTGGCTTTAGCCCTAAGCGTCCCCTGGTTGTGTTCATAGGCAAAACTGAAGTTAGAATTGTTATCACTGTAAACACTTCTTCAGAAGCAGGGACTCATCTCTAGGGGAAGCCCAGCCCTCTGCAGTGCTTTATCTCACCCTCCAGCCCTCAGTCCCACCACAGCCTCTGCACTTAATGTGACTGCTGTCATCTGCAGGGTTAATGGGGCAGCTCCGAGATAAGAGCTGCAGTGACAACTGTGTGCAACAGGGCGCTTTCACCAGACGAGGGACCACATCATCCATTTCTTTCTAAAAGACTTGGTCGTTTTTCAGCTGCAATGCTGTCACAGTCATTACATCCCACCTGGCATCTCACTGGATGGGACATTAGGTTAAAACCCAAAACTGGCCAAGGCTGGGCCAATGATAAACATGGGATAGACCTGCTGTGAAGCTGGGACTAAGGTTGGGACCCATCTGCTTTGCCAGGGGGGAGCTTTACAGCTTTTTGTCCTCCTGGGTCTTAGGAAATCATGGTAGAAAAACTGTGATGTTGACACATCAACAAACATCCATAATATCCAGTCCAGTCATGTTTTCATGCTGGGTCCTATGCCTTGCCTCTATGGCTTTGGGTTCGCCTCTTTGGGCATGTTTACTTGTTATCTCACCTGGGATAGGGATAAATTAGGATAGCTGCAAAAACTCCTGTAAACTCTTGCATAAGTCAGGACTGCGGGAAGGAATTGTCAGCTGTTGGTAGGCAAAGGATCTCCTTCACATGCACGTCTGCCCACAGTGAGGCTCCAGCATGCTGGGGTCTGGCACCCTCCCATAGCATGCAATTGCCTGGCTCCTGCTGCAGTCCCTCAAGGCTCTCTCTCCTTCCTCAGGTGCTGTGTGTGTACCCTCCTGCATTATTCCCCCCAGTGATCCAGTCATACTGCCTGAAAATGTAACTGCTGAGACTATGGATCACCGCCTGCAACCCACCAGAGTCCAGGTATGCAGGGAGGGAGCACTGCTCCAACAGAGCATTTACCACTTGCACACACAGGGGCCCTCAAAAAATTTGCAGTGTGGCCAAATCAGTCCACCCTCCTCTCTATACAGTGCTTTTTAATACGGATCTCTTTGCTTTGGGTAAAAAGAAAGGCAGGAATTTGTATGAAGAGCTCAGTGTAGGTTTGTTCTCTCCACAAGTGCGTGCTCAGGAGGTGCCTGCTGGTTGCTCATCCTGGCCAGCTCTGCCCTGACCTCTGCCTGGAGCTTGGGATAAGCTTCACCATGGTTGGCATGGCCAGGTACACAACCTTGCTGCATATGCAGGTGTAAGGCATTGCAATGGGCTGCCCAGGGAGGTGGTGGAGTCACCGTCTCTGGAGGTGTTCAAGAACTGTGGAGGTGTGACACCAAGGGTCGTGGTCAGTGGGCATGGTGGGATGGGTTGTGCTTGGGCTTGGAGATCTTTGAGGACTCTTCCAACTACACTGATTCCAGATGTGCTGGGCTTAGACTTAGTGGCAAGTCCTTCATCAGTGACCTCTGGCCTTTGGGAATATTACCCACAGCACAGCACAGAGATCAAATCTCTTCTGTATTGCTGTTCTTTGCCCTTCTGGACCTCTTCTGGGTTTATTGCTGTGGTGCTGGTGGAGCAGCTCATAATGGATGCATGTGGATATCCAAGTTCCCCTTTCTCTAGGCTTTGGTGAGCTCTGGCAGAGGTCTTTTCAGTGCACACGTGCATCTTCCCAGATATGTCTTGGATCTGCTTCACCCAGGCCATGCCTGGTCTCTCTGCACCATGCCTGCTTTGTCGGATGCCACGAGGTTTCAGGCTGATTCTTCTGGTTCATACCCAGTGCCCAGGTCCTCAGGATTTCTCTCCTCTTCCCCACGTTGAGGATACTACAGCACAGCCTCCTACCCTCTGAGACCAAAGCTCAGCATACTGGCTGCAACGTGAGTTTTCCAGGACTTGCAGGATACCTTTGTGAATGAAGCTAAACACAGGAATCCCGCTGACTTATGGGATGTGCCACATGCTATCGGCAGCCAAGGTGCTGAGATGACTGAACACAGATCAGAATTCACCCCTGGCAGAGGACAAGGCATGAGCCCTGGTCCCTGAACACCTGGCAGCTGCAGCGTGGCCCCGGGCAATGTGTCCCTGCCAGGGAGGAGGCACTGCCATCAGCTGAGAGCTGGCTCTGCTGCCAGGACCGCTGGCCACCCTCTCGCCTCTCCCTCCCCATCCCTTACTCATTCTGTAGGCAAAACAACTCAAATAGCTCACATAGTTTGGATCTCCATGGCACGCACGACTTTCCCAAAATGCAGCTCCGACAGGGTAATATTTCTTAAAATAAAACCGAGATGCAGAAGGAAGGAGGTGGAACAAAGGAAAACAAGCAGTTCTCCTGGGAGCTGGCACCCCGACCCAGGCCTTCCCCTCCCCCCACCAGGAAGCTGCAGGAGGCCCAGCAGCATCCCCACACCATGTCTCCATGCCTTTGCAGCAGCAGGATGCCTGTGGCATGTGGGATCATGGAGCTTGAGCCTTGGACAGATCACTGGGTGGCTTGGCCACAGGTTCTCATGCAAGGGAAGCATTTTGGAGAAGGGAAGAGTGGTGTTATTTTAGACACTAACACTACCCCTCACAGCAGCTCTCTGCCTGGGCTGCTTTGTTTTCCTCTCTGCCTCCTGCTGTGCTTGCGTTCTGTGAGGTGCCATGATCCTAAAGGTGATGGGGAGGATGTGACAAATCACACCAGGGCTGCAGAGGCTGCTTGGGGAGGGCACTGCTGGTTTTTAAGCTCTCATTCATCACATCCCACAGCCAAGAAGGTCTGGGAACTCATTCAAGTCATACAGCAACTGCATACAACACATCCAATGGAGCTGGGATCCAAGCATCCTTTGGGGTGAGCAGGAATTGCTCTCTCCAGCCTCTCTGTCCTATCCCATCACAGCTGCCTTCCCTGCTCTGGCTGAGGACATTACCTCTGGAGCTTGCTTCTGGCAACCCATTGGGCTGGAGCAAAGACTTGGAGCAAGAAGGAGCCGAGAAATATGGTGGAAACACAGGGGTTTGTCTGCTGCCACCTGCAAGGGTGTTGCTACCACCCTGCCCTCTGTCCACCAGTCACTACCCTGTAGTGGATGGAAAGCAGATGAAGATGCCACCAGCCAGCCTGCAGCTCCCTCACCTCTCCCACCTCATCCAAGCCCAGGCATAAAGCACCCCGTGAAAGCAGATCGAGGCAGAGCTGCCCCATTCCATGCAGAGGATGCTGGAGCCACGTTGGTGGAAGAAAGACGTGTCCATCTGTGTAACACCCGAGCTGTGCAGGGCATCCTAGGACACTTTCACAGGCCAGCCATCATTTTATGAGGCCTCAGATTTCAAAGCCTGCCTGAGCTTTACAAGGAGGAAATTGCCTGTGTGGTGGGGCTTTTCTTCCCCCATATAATCATGCGTGCTCCCAACAACCCCCTTCTGAATTATGGGGACAGAGCGTTCCAGTTAGATGAAACCGAGTCCTCCACATCCAGCTCTCGTGTCCAGTTGGCTGCAGCTGCTGACTTAAAGCCTCGTAAATACCTCTGTGGTGTGGGTGAGTGTGAGGCTGGTGTATCCAGCCCTGGCCAAGTCTGGGGAGTTGAGTCCCCAGGTGTCTCCGCTGGGGACGCAGCTCTCGGATCTGTACAGGGCGCATTGATGCTGGTGTCCAGGGACAGCTGGCTGGGAACTGAGGCTGGTGGAAGAGGGAAGCTGCTAAATACAGCATAGCATGATGAGATGAATGGAGGACTCCATCTGTGGTGGTCCTGGATGGTTACTTCCAGCTTGGCTGCTGGCCGCTATGTGTAGTGCTGCCAGCCAAACCCAGATCCTGGTCATCTCTTCCAGGTCCCCCTTTCCTCTCCTGGTTGTGCATACATACACATGCACATGCATCTATCCCTTTATCCAGGTTCTGCTTTGAGCAGTGTAGTCTCGTTTGTGGGTGAAGCTTGGGTTCAATGGGCTTCAAAGGGTTTCTTTCCTCTGGGAAGACGTGCAGGAAGGTCCTAGGTGCGATCACATTGCTCTACCTTTCGGAGTTTCAAGAGACCCTGCACCTCTGGGAGAGCACTTGTGTCTTCCCTCCATCATCTCCCTAACACCTCTTTTCTCCTCTCCTCCCCAGCACATCGTATGCACGGGTAGGCTGCAATGGTACCCAGACCCCGCTGCCATCCACTGCATCCAGTCGTGTGAGGTAAGCCCCCTATCCCAGCACATGGGACAGCTCCAGCCCTGCGGTGCAGCTGGGTAGCACGGACATGGGGTCTTTATGACCAGACGTGGAGGTCTGGGACGGGTTGACATGGACGAGGTCTGCTGGCATTTCAGTGTTCTGGCGTTCACCCGGAGTGTGAGGCCAGGCCGATGCTGGGGGTGAGCTGCAACGTGTTGCATGGCCACAAAATGGGTCCAGGGCTCCGTGCCGTGTTTCCTTCCTCACACTTTTCTCGGCCAACCCGGGAAGAAAATTCTAGCAAAAGGATTTCACTGGCAAGGGGTATCCCCAAAAAGTGCACGCCGACTCCAAGCCTGAATATTTCCTTAACCAGAACTGCAGTTCTAGAGTAATACGGGTCCAGAAAAGCCCTGTGTGACTCACACGTCCAACCAAAACAAGGAGGATATCCAGAGTCGTGTGTGCAAAACAAACCGCTCCCCAAGAATCTGCAGACAAAGAATTCTTTGCAGAAATCGGTTAGCCACTCATTTCGTTTTGAATAATTACCCGGCAAGAGAAAATCATAGGCAGCCTGGAGTCAGTTCACAGAGGAAATGAAAAATAGGCAGTCTTTGTCGAGCACGATTTGTTATTATGATTGAGGGTATTAAAAAAAAAAAAAAAGGGGGGGGGGGGGGGGGGGAGAAGAGGGAATTTTGGAATGTTGTCTGCTGAAAATTTGGGATTTCTACCAAAAAGGAAAATGTAAATGAAGTCTACGCACCAAAAATATCTTTGGGTTTTGCTGATTTTTTTTTTTTTTAATGTACTCATTTCAATGCAAATGATCGGGTTTTGCTCGCTGGTTCTGCCTAGCTCAGCTCTTTGATGGATCAAGGGTGGAAGAAAGGGCAGCACGTGTGACTGTATGTGACCGTGTGGCCTCGATGCTGCAGTGGGCACGTCCCCGGGGAGGAAATGTGCTTGGCAGGATGTGCAGCAGTTATCTCCCAAGCCTGGTGGCTTGTTGTGTCTCTCTCCAGTAATCTGTAAGGAAATAGGTTGCTGTGTGCTAGAAAAAGGAGTTGGATGGTTGAGTGCCAGAGCTCAGTGATGGATCCAGTGCCTTGGGAGTTCTGTCCCTTCTAAAGCCCAGCTCCAGGGCATTGTATTTGAAGCAGGAAGGTTTTGCAACTCAACTTGGGTCTGAATCTTCAGGGCAAGATCCCATAAGGGATGATGGAAAAATGCTGGTTTGCTTGTGTGTGTGAGAGAGGCACTGACTCTAAAATCCCAGCATCTCATAGCAGTGCTCCTTGTCTTCCTGACAGCCACTTAAGCGTGCTCATGGCCAACACAAGCTCTTTTCTTTTCCTGGCTTTTGTCATCCTCATTTACTTCCAGAGAGCATTCCCAGACAACATTTGTAGCCTGCAGCTATAACTTAAGCAAGCCAAAACCTAGCAGTGCCCTAAGAGCAGATAGAGTCTACTCTCGTCGCTACCATCATATACTTTTCTACACCTTTTCTGCTTTTAATTACTCTTCCTGTAGAAATGACCAAGCAGTATATGCTCTTCCAGCTGCAGCCTCACCAAAGCCCTGCACAAAGCCTATGTGTAAATTTCTTTTGATAAGACCCAGGAACGTGTCTGTCGTTTCTGCCATTGCATCAGTCTGGCAGCTCAGAGAGACCTGAGGTCAGCAAGTACACCCAGATCTCTCTCTGCATCCTTTGTTTCCAACTGATGAGCTCCAAGCTAACAGCAGATGTTTTACTATCAGCACTAGAGCTTGCCCTTCAATTTTACACAAGTGAATGTCATCCTGTTTCTCTCCCTAGTCCTCGGGTCATCTATTTGTCAGATATCCTGATCCTCCTCTGTGGAACAATGTCTTCCTCCTTGTTAGCAATTTCATCAGCCAGGGCTGTTTTTAAGGTCAGAGTCACTCACTGCAATACTAATCAAGATTCATCCTTCAGATTGTTTCCTTTGCCCTGATGCTTTCCTTTCAGAAACAGCTCACCGCCACCTCCTCCCTGCTCTCCTCCTCTCTTCTCATGCCTTCGATTACTCTTTTTGTGGAACTGATAAGCCAACCTTTTAATACACGTTTTATAGTAGGTGTATTGCCACAACTTTTCCCTGAAGGTATTGCTCAGAGGGCTGCTTGGCCCTGGGAAAAAGAGAAGTGTTACCGGTCCACTTCTCTGACCACAGGATGTGCCCCAAACTTGGTTTCCATCTTGTCTGTGCTCTTTTGCACCCCAACCCTCTCACTCCCCTTCCTCTCCCACCTCCATCTCCTTGGGAGATCTTGGAGGCCATTTCTCCTGGGGGGCTATTTCTTGTGGGCCACGGAGACGCCAGACAGTGAGAGTAGTGTATAGATGGAATACAACCCTTAACCTGGCCTTGCTGCATGACATCCTCCACCCATCCCCATGTTTCCTTCATCTGCCTGCACGAGGAGTCTTCTGTTTTTGGAGCTCCTCCTGGGCTTGGTGTGGTTCAGCTTGACTTGCCAGCTGCGTGGGATGTCTTGGGACCAGGTTCCTCCCTATCTAGCAGCAATCCCTCACTGGAGGCACCTCCTTTTGGAGCCCGGCCTCTACTCTCCACACTGTTCCAGTAGACTGTCCAGGTCCCCTCAGGTCTGAGTCACCCCTTGGAGATGCTGTTGTCTCTCACTGAACGAGGAATTGCTTTCATCTGGCCGCCTCGGCCGAGGAACAGTCCTATGCAGGAGAAGTGCAGTGCTTCCAGCTGCTGGCACAGCCCCTCCCCACAGGGTCCTCTTCAGGCTGGGGCACAGTGAGCAACAGCCAAGCCTAGCTTTGACCAACCCAGCCCCACCTCGCCAGCTTCCCACTGGAAATTTCAAGTCACCGTGTAATGGCATCAGTGAGATTCTCGCTCATCTCTCTCCTCCGCTGGCAGCGGACCAGCCCGCCTGCTCATCCCTCGTGCTCCTCTCCCCACCTCCCTTCCCTTTCCATTAATCTGGCCGTCCATCTGCCTCCCTGTCTCTCGCTGCTCTGTGCCAAGTTCCCCATCCTCGCCGCGTGGAGGCACGTAGTTCAAGGAGAGAGGGAGTGATGCGAACCCTTCCAGAAGCCCATCAGGAATACGAGTTAGCACCGAGACGCTTTGCCTCTCGAGGGCCAGCGGAACATCTCATCTGCTTCCATCAGTAGGAAAACAGATGGCAGCACGGCAGGAAGAGGGGAGGGGGCTTGGGGCTGGGAGGAGGAAGGGGGAAACTGCTTGTCCCCATTGCTGTCCTGGTGCTGTGTGAGTCCGTGCATGAGGGTGTCCGGCGCTCACCACACCTGGGAAAACAAAGCAGTCTCCAGCCCATGCTGCTCACCAGCTCTGTGCTCTCCTTACTCCCACTGCAGGAAGCGAACACTGTTGTTCAGGTGGAAAAAAACACCTATCACTGTCACATCCACAGGATGGAGTAACACCACCATCCTGCAGAGGAACGTAGGCTGCTCTTCCAGTGACAAAGCAGACACGGGTAGCCAAACCCTTCTGCATCATGCTCCATTTCCACTTGCACAGGTAGCAAAGGGTTAACTGTAGCAGGTGTAGGCACCCTTTTTTCCTTCTTAATGGGGAACACATTGGGTTCTGGTGCTGGCTTGAGCTCCCAGGCTCTGCCTGCCCTTCCTGAGGCCGCCTGGCTGGGCTCTGAGCAGCCCTGCTAGGGAGCAGCCAGGGACGCCGGCACCAGGCCACCACGGGTGACAGCAGCCCATGGCAGGAGGCTGCGGCTGGCGTGAGCTGCTGGGGATTTCACAGGTCTTCCCCCCATGAGGACAAGGTCTCGCTGCCCTTGCGTGCGCTGCCGATCATGTTATCACGATCGTAAAACGCTAAGCTGTTCTCTCTTTTGTGGTTTTCCTGAGTAATTGCAGTGGAAATTATGAGTTAGGGATGGAGGCGTGTTTGTGGCTGCAGGCTGTTCTCGCCTCTCGTGACCCAACAGGTAGCCGGGACCCAATGGGTCTTCTGCCCTTCTCAGTGCTGTGCACAAACCCCTCCCTTGGCACCTCCATGGCTCGTGTCCAACATTTGGCAGCCACAATTAACCCCTCTGATAGGATGTGCAATAAAAATGGGGTCTAAAATCAGGGTCCTACTGTGCCTTAATGCAGTGAGAGATAGGATGGGACCCTGAGCAAACTGGGGCCATGCAGCAGGTGGCTGCCTCTGCTCCACATCCGTGGGACATTTTGCTGCCATGCCACAGGGCTCTGGTGTTAAAGGTGCACGGGGAACCAGGCAGAAGTATAATACTGGTGGGATGTGCTGGAAGAGGCCTCTTCTGCACTCCTGGCTTGCAGGGCAACGGGATGCCCCAGCTGCTTTGAAAGCTGCTGTTCCTTCAGGTGTCCCAGCAGATCCTACAGGCCCATGAGCTCCAGGTGGGCACACACTTAATGAGTCGCCCAAGACTTAGGCACATTCCCAGGTAGGACAGTGTGTGCTACGTCTCATGAGAATGTGGGGAAGCAATCCAAGTGACTAAAATTCAGCCTGTGGTCAGTGTGGGCTCAGAGGCAGCTCCTGGCCTGTGAGGGGAAAGCCCTGGGTGGCAGGCAGCCCTCTAGAGATGGAGCTCTCTAGATACCTGCTGGGCACATTTCCATGCTGCTAAGCTCTGGCTGTGGGCTGACCCAGCACAGGTTGCTTCTCCTCCAGCGCTCCCCAAGGAGAGCTTTTCCTGCCCTGCACACAGGTTGAGCGTGACTGTAGAAAGCAGGTTTTCCAAGGCAAATGGAAAGGCACAAAGAGACCACATGGCAGCACCGTGCAAGGGACAGGTTGCAGAACCTCACATCCCTGCCCTTGTCCTCCTTCGCTCTCTCAGACATTGCCATCGTGCAGCCAGGGATGCAGACAGGAGTGGAAAACCACTGAAGGCACCCGCTGAAATCAAAATCATTGAGTCGTGTTTGATGATAAACAAACATCCCTGAGCACAGCCCAGCCAACTGCTCTTCCAACACGAATATTCCCCTTCAGCTCCTTCATCCCTCGTACATTGTTTTTCTTTCTGTTTAAGATCTGTAACAAGAACTTGGCAGAAACCAGATACAAGTGGGTCAGGAGGCCCTTGTGGTTTTCAGGGCTTGTTTTCCATAACCCGTTCTATCCTGCAACATACTTTGCACAAAGGGCTCGGCAGGCGACTGCTCTGCCAGCACTGGGCATGGTGCTGGGGGCAGGATGGCAGGCTTATGGCATGGGGAGCCCTGGGGCCACCCCTTTAAGGTCCTCGGGCTTGCCAGGAGTGCTGTCTGCATGTGGCATCTCACTGTACTCCCCCTTGCTTGCTCTTTTCTTCCTCTGGGCTCTTCCTCCTTTTGTCTCCTCTGAGCACTGACATCAGGGTGTACAAGGGACAAGGCTAAGGGGACGCCTGGAGACCTGATAAGATGTAATTGATAACGAGTGGCTTAGGGACACCAGCAATCTCAGAAACAATGACACTTTTCCATTTCTCTTCCAAGCCATACTGAGCACACGTGGATCCAAGGGAGGGCATTAGCAACAGTTACTTCTCCCTGCCCAGGGAAGTGGTGGAGAC
>VXAB01013503.1:0-17102 GCA_013399175.1 Odontophorus gujanensis
TATGGCAATAGAGGTTGAACCCTCCCAATAATACTCTGTTACATTCTGTTGCCAAGTGACTAATGGCAGGAGAGGGACAAAATATCATCTGGCATGGATGTGCATATGAAGCAAAGGTGTAGAACTGAATTCCTCCACGTGGAAAAAAATGACACCCCTTGATATTCATCAGCACTTGTTGAACATTGTTGGAGATCAAACAGTGCATGTGAGTACCGTGAGGCAGTGGGTGATGCCTTTCAGCAGTTGTAGTTGTGACACTGGGCCACCTCTGCTGGTGCAGATTTTTATCAGCACAGATTGCAGGTTCTTGTTCTTTGCTAGTGAAAATGCATACCTAATGGTGGTAAATATATTGGAAAATAGTGTTTGTAGCTCAGAATTTTTCTATCAAATGTTGTTACAGTGCAATTTGTTCCTGCTGTAGTTTCCAAGGAAATAAATTAGAGGCATTACTTTCTTGTGTATGTATGTGTGTATAAAGAAGACCAGGAAGAGAATGGACATGAACAGGGTTCTGTTGATGTAAATCTTTGTTTCTCTTGCTTTCTATCTTTTTTGGAGAGGCAGAAGAGCGTGAAAGGAGAGAATAACAGAGAAACCTTTGGTTTGGAGACACCACTTCACATTGTTTCAACTAAGAGAATACTTTTTAACAATATTAGCTGAAAAATATGATTTAATAAATCATATGATTAGAAAAAAACCTTGTTGAGGTTTGAACACAAATGTCCACAGAAGTGAGATAGATCCAAGTAAATATAAACATTTATACATGGGTCCGTCACTTTATCGCTGTATAGTGTTTGCTTTTACATCGTGATGATTATGCTTTAGATCTCTGCTTTAAGGTAGAATTGTCATTACACATATAGAAAAGATTCTATACTGACTAGATCAAATGTAGGTCATATACATATATTCATTCAGATAAATATGTTCAAAAGACATGCATTATTGTATGTAGGTGCAGAATCATAGGTACCAGAACTGGGTTGGTCTTGTACAGTAGAATGCATTAAGGAAAAAAAAGTAGTTCTAGAAACATTGCTCCTGTTGCTCTTATACACTACTGGTCCACTAGCTTCAACTCTGTATATGAAATCGTACAATTGGTATTTTATTTATTAAAAACTGTGTGTCAATTAAAGAAATAATAAAAAAAAAAAGAAACCACTTTGGTTAGAAATATGTATCCTGGGAATATCTATATGTTCATATGAATACAAATCAAAGTAGTTACAAAAGTTGTAAATTTTTATTGTATGTTTATGTTTTAGGTATTATATCTTGAAAAAAATACATTTCTACCCACACCTTTTAAATCCTTTCAATATGATATACTGAGTTTTCTCATATTACCACTTGGTACAACTTATGATATCATATTTATTCTTTTGCTTGTTCACCTGAGACACTCCTAGTGCCACTATCACCTCAAACCCTTTACAAGTAATGGAAAAGGGAAAGAGCAAAGACAAGAACAAAACACCACAGCTTCAGGGTTCTATTCATTTCTCTTTAATCAGGCAGAGCTGCCATTGAAATCAGTGATAGTTTTGCTTGAGTAAGAAAGGTTGAATAGGGATTTCAGTACTTCTAATGTGTAACTTAGTTTATTCTACATGGCACAAAAGGACTCCCACTAGGAATGAAGGACGGGCAAACTTTCTCTGTGTTAAAAGTACTCTTCAGAGCTTTCTTCTCTGAAAGTTTACTGAAAGTATTATTTTTTTTTCTCTTTTGTTATTTATATACGCAAGAATGGTTCATCATGTACTATTACTCAGCTGAAAGGCTTTGTTCCTATCTCCTTACCTGTCTCTCCCAGTGACATGCCCACTCTCACGCAGGATCTCTAAGCAAGAGTGTCATCTAAGCAACAGTCCTATCATGGCCATAAATGGGGAGCAGATGAAAAAGCAGTTTCTTTTAAAATTACCTAAATAAAAAATTCTAACATAACCAAAGCACACTGAAATTGTATCCTATAAGAATGATGCAAGAGAGTTTTCAAATTGTTTATATAAATCAATCAAGAAATAAATAGATGTAGAATTAACAATGTCTAAAAATACATTTTGACATCTGAGGACATTCCCTGGCAGTTCAGTTTGAGATACTGAATAATGAAATTTAACCATTTATTTAGAAAATATCAAACAAGTACTATGAGAATAAAATGCCAAATCTACAGGTAGACAGTAAATTGGTGCTATCCTGGTTTTAATACATAAAATTCTAGTATCCTGATGCTTAGTCAGTTTGGTCAGATTTTGGTGAAAAGTACAGTGACCATGCAATTAAATACAATTTAACAAAAACTTGTTTGTTTGTCTGTGGCTTTTTTTAAGCCTCAAGTGTGTATTTCCATACTGCCAAATATATTGTTCTCATTTCCAGATATGAAGAGTCACTTGGCCCTCTTTTCTGTAACATAATTGTAAGTTATGCAGTCCTCAGTCAGCTGCGTAATGTATGGGCCTTCCTCACCCAATTGTACCAGTTCAGTTTAGATCATTAGAAGTGTCAAAAGGCAGCATTCTTCCTTTGATTGGTGGAATGATGGTTTAGAAAGCCGTGCTTTTCTAGCAATACAAACCAGCAGTCACCTGCTGAGAGAGCTAGTATGGCTTTTAAAGGCTTGTTCAGCGCAAGAAGAAAAGCTGACTTTAAATGTAGATTTCAGAAATTTGAGCACTGTGCTCCTAAACACCTAAGATAGCCAACTGGAAAGAGGAAGAAAATATAGACGAAAAAAAAATAATTAAAAAAAAGCTTAGATTTTATAAAAGACTTCCAAAGCTCAGAGTAGTGAGGTAATATCTCTAAAGTAAAATCATTGTCCTGAGATTAACACAGCATGGAATTATCTCAGTGCATTGAAATAATGGGAATTTTCTCTACTGACCTCAGTCTTCATCAGACATAGTCTCCAGCAAGCACAGAACTAGAGCAAAGGCAATGAGTAAATGTAGATGTTCGTAATTTATATATAATTATGTGCATTTTCTGAGGGGTCTTTTATCGCATTGACTTGTAGTTTCACAAGTAATATGTACTCTTGTGGAACAAGTGTATGCTGGCAAAAATTGATTTAACAGTATGCAGAGACAAAACTTATCTTACTAGGGAACCTAAGCACTACATGCTAGTATTATGTCAAAAGTACAAGTAAATGGAAATGTTCACTAGGACTGGATATTAATCCAAACTAGAAATAATTTGCCTAAACAAGCTAAAATATTGGTTAATATGAACTGCTTATTTGGTGATGTTGTACATTGATTTGGGAGGAAAAGGACAAAGGAAGATAAGGCAATCATTGAGATAGGATTAAAAAAAAAAAAAGGATATAAAGGATATCCAATATGTCAAAGAGAAAATATTCTATTTATAAACAGTTTGTGGTATGTGTAAGCCTGAAGCTGGAAATAGAGTGCAAAAACAGTTATAGCTGAAGATGCAATTTATCAAAGACAAAGAAGTGAGAGTATAATTTCTATGTACAAGAGAAAGCTGAGGATATTAATAATTTTTCATCCCTCCACACTTCCAAAAAACACAGAAAATTCTCAGAAATCTATATGGGTTTGTTTTTCTACTATTCTAGATAATTTTGGGTTTGTGTGAGTAAAGAAAAGTAGTTCTGTCATAAAGGTGCAGTACAATTTTTTTCCATATTGTGAAGATTCCTGCCTCAGTCAATCTCTGTTCAGACTTACTTTTTGAGTTATATCTGGCCACATAGAATCATAGAATAGCTTGAGTTGGAAGGGATCTTTAAGATCATTTAGTTCCAACCCCCCTGCTATAGGCAGGGATACCTCCCACTTGACCAGATTGCTCAAACTCCCCTCCAGACTGAGTTTTAACTCTAACAAAGGAGTGCAGAGGATTGTGACTTCTTAAAGCAAGGAGTCAATTTTGATTATCCAAAGAGAGCCTCTGACTAGAATATTCGTACTGGGCTGGGCCAAAGACCTTTCTTGACTTTATCTTGTGTACTGGCCTACACAAGCAAGCAGTGTTAGGAATGGTATCTTTGGTGCCATCTCTCAGATTTCAGTGCAATATTCACTCTCCTTCCTTTTTCACATATTATCATTTGTGTTCGTTTGGTTTTCCCTCAGACTCCTTTTCTACTTTCTCGAGGACAGGAAAATAATTTAATATTTTAGATGGTCTGTTAGGTATTGCTGCATTGTATCATTCAGATCATTGGTACTGGGAACTTCTAAGTATGTTGTGCCTGGTTCCCTAAGTGATATCTTTTGGGGTAGAATATTTTGAAATTCAGTGTTCCCTTGTACTCGTGATTTGCTCAGCCCAAAGCACAAAACCAACAAGATAGGCATTCAATTGAAGTTGTCTAAGTAATCAAAACAACAGTATAGCAAAGATAGTGGTATTCTACCCTATGTTCTCCATCTTTCCATAGTCTGTGGCATAGGGCCCTCCATGGATGACATTCACCAATTCTGTTTAATTACCTTTGAAAGGCTTCCCTTCTATGACCTTTCAAAAAATTTTAGATACAGATCGTGTTTGCAAGCCAACTTTAAATGAGGAAACTTTTCTCAAAATCTTAAGTAACTTTATTCATTCATGAATATTTAAGGTCGACATGCAAATAAATTTAAGAACAACAACAGCAACCAAAGCCCATACCTGTAAAGTTACAATTCTGTAAACATCCAGCAGTCTTCTTTGATAGTTGTAGGCAGTGCACTAAGCTGAAGAGTATGGTCTCAAGGGAATCAGACAACTGTTCTTGTTCTCTTATTTGCAATTCATCCTGGTTCATCCAGGGGATAAGTCAGCAGACATGGATTTGTAGTAATGATCTAGACATAATAGGAGCTCCCCAATTATTAATGCTTTTATTCATACTAAAGTTAAATTGTAAGATCTGTGTCCAGCAGCATCTCAGAATCACAATGATTGTGTTTTGAATATGAAATGCAAAAATCAACATGTAGTAGATGTTAAAACTGTACTTTGTTAAGTACCATTGGCTACTGCAAGGAGATTCTCAAGTAATAATATTTCCTGAAACATTCAGCCATTTTAAATCGTAGAGAAATACAGAGAAAAATTCTGTACAATGAAACATCATCAATATACATAAGCGCAAAGACAGTATGACTCGAAGAAATATACAGCAGTATTTTATGTAACAGAGAGTTCAATAGAGTTTATATGTTTCAAAATTCCCCTGAGAAAATGGCAATTAATATTTGTTGTAGTCAAAATTGTTGATTCACAAAATGTCTTGAAGTTTATTTATTGAATAACAGTAACATCAATAGCAGACGAATTCTTCATCTGTTAAGGACTGTGTATTAACCAAGAAGAAATTTGGAGTCAGAGAAGTTAAGGAATTTCTTGGGGCACTAATGTACAAGAAAGCTACACTGCCCAGAACACCTACAGTGTAAACAGGAGGTAAAAATACTTATCTGGACTTCAGAGATGTGCCTTTGTAGGACAGTATCCAAACCACTGGATCCAGTATATATCACTTCTGATTTATAGAAGATAAATAAATAACACTGACCATCCACTTTGGAGTGAGAGCTATTTTATCAGATTTAGGCAAAGAAATAAAAGTCTTTCAAACCCTTGAGACTGTATAAGAATGCTTTCAAAAACATACGAAAACCGAAACCTCAGTATATTCTTAAAAAAATGTAACATCCTTAAAAAAACAAAAAGCAAACAAACAAACAAAAAAACTACACCAAAAACTACGGAACAGGAGGGTAACCTGGCTCTTAACTTAAGAAGAAAATCAAAATCCTTTCTTAAATAAAATACTCAAGTTATTTGGCACCCTACTGAGTGGAATAATTTATGACTAAGTTACAGCTGGATTAATTACTGGTGGAAAGAGTTAAGAAAACAGTCTAATAAAGTACCAGGTGGATGAAGTACCAACTTTTGAATTTGAGCTTGGATGATCTGAAAGCAAATATATTTCCTGTTCTGACTACAATGAATTAGATCTTCTCTTTTCTAAAAGCTCGTTAAAAATTCTTGTCTTATTGTTTTAGAAGAAATTAGGAGCAGAAAAACATTAAAAATGACGTTTGGTACACTAAAGTTGATAGAAAAGAGTGATAGAAAAGATTCTATAATACTTATTCAGATATTTCTCTTTATCCCTCCTAAGTTCCTGAGAACTATATCATTTCAAACATCAAAATGAATAAACCTGTTATGACTTATAACGATCTACTGACGTATCAGGAATCTTCAGTTGACCTTTGGTATTAACTAGTCAGTTCTAATTGTAGGTAATTGAAAATATCACAACTTTTAGTTCATTTTTCTAAGAAGAAACAGATGTTATAACTTGTGAAATATGTAAGGTATCTGGAAACTATAGATAATTTTTCTGATGATTTTAAGGATGATACTTAACACTGCATGAGCTCAAATCAAAGTGGAGTATGATATATTTCTCCACAATCTTGCTGTAAATGTGTCACACTACTTAACTGAATATAATGGTGGTATTAAAAATGCACATTCACACACACATACAAAACACACACACACACAAAAAAAAAAAAAAACACTGAAAAGTAACAGAAAGCCAAGAGAAGCAACCTATGAAATTTATCATAAATTCTAAGTCTACAGTGCTACTTTCATAAAACATAAAGCTAGATCAGTATGGAGACTTGATATCAACAAATAAATTATAATATTTTATTTGACACGTAGTCAATTTTCCATTACGGAATACATTTTAAAACACAACTTCTTCAGATTTATTAATTATTCCAAAATATTTATGAAATTGTATATTACATGAAATAAAGGATCAGATGTCAGATATTTCTGGTTCATGGCTACTCTACACATCTGAAATTTCATCAAGAGAGTTGTCTTAGCTCACTTATTCAAAGAGAGGTTAACGGTGAAACCAGCATTTGTGTGCCAGCAGAATCCGCTTTACACTTCTCTAGAATGATTAACAGCTCTGAATAATGCAATTATTTGTGGACAAAGATTACTTGCCTTCTGATAACTATAACTAAGCAGGCACAGAAATAGCCAATGGATTAGCAACTTATGATTTCTGAGTGCATACAGGTAATCTAGTGAACTAGATTTAATATTTTGTATTTGAATTATCCTACAGAAAATAATATAATTTAGAATAATATTAGGGCCATGACAGCTGTGGAGGTAACACAGTTAGAAGCCTGATTTGTGTAATTTACTTGCATTTACAAGGCTCTCAGCCTGCTCTTTGCTTATAATTGGTCGCTCGGATTTGCTATCTAGGACACTTTCCCTGTGCTTCCTGTCAAAATATCTACTGATAAGTCAAGCTCTTAGCAGCTTAATACTGTAACAGCCAGACTTATATCTTCTGTTTTACACTAATGCATTACAGGCTCCTATGTTCAGAGAAGTTTTTAACAACTGAGGAAATCCAATCTCAAAATGATGGAAAGTAATTTATAATTATGGATAAAAACGTGGATAAATTTTACCTTTTACAAATTAACCTGAAATATCAAACAATAGAACACTCCCCCATCGTAATATGCAGTTTGAATCCATATTCCACAATAAGGTATTCCACTGGAAAGTTCTATGAAATGTGAGAATATTTCAAGTTAGTCTCAGCAGTAAAGTTTAGGACGATGTATCGCAACTTAAGTGTATGCAACAGAGTTCCACGATTTCCATGCAAAATATCTAAAGGAAGAGGCTACAGCTTCCCCTCTCCATGCTCTATCATTTTTCCTCCCCATATAGCTACAGTATGATAACAGAAACTGTTACAAGTTTAGCTTTCATGAGCAAGCAGCATCTTCAGCAAAGATCAGATAGATTCCTAATTGTAAAGACTTAACCAATTACAGTATCTGAACAAAAATGTTTCCTTCATATTGTTTCTACACAATCTAGTGTGACTGCCTTTTCTTACTAGTTAACTGAATTTAAGTGTTGTGTTCCCTCAACACCAGGGTAAATGCAAATTACCCTACAGAACAGAGAGAACAAATACTACACAGGTGACTAGAAACAAAAGATCTCTCCTAATTACCTTGCTTCAATAATTATTTTAGGTTGTACTTAATGCTCTTAGTTTAAGAATAATTTTAGAGAATATTCTCCTTGGTTTTATTACTATAAAGAAAACCTGAATTAACTTTGTCACACTTTCTTGTCAAATGCAGATTTCATGTCCTCAGTGTCAGAAAGCAGAAGACATAAAAGAATACTGAAGAATGACATACAACATTTAGTTTCAGAATTCTAATTTCTGGGCAAGATCATTTTCTTCCCCAACACTGGTACAAATATAAATCAGTTCCCAGGCTATGTTAAAATTTTGAGTGTTTATTTGTTTCATTGGTAAGAAAGAAAGCAGTTTATAGACAGACTGCTTGCACAGATTAAGGTAGTTGTAGATAATGCAACAAACATTTCCTTTTTGATAAAAAAAGTCATCTCCATAAAAACTTGGCTTAATTTACAATTTTGCAAAAAAATTGGGCAAGAGTTTTAGAAGGGAATAAGACTGACATTTCGGTTTACTGTTATCATGGGATACTAAGCACAAATGACATAAAAAGTTTTCATACAGGTGTTCTTGTTGGTTCACTGGAATAAATGAAAAAGAGCTTTGACCAATAATTTCCAGATAACAAGACATTTTTTTATTCTTCTTTTGTTTATTTATTTATTTGTATACATGCACATAGGCACATTTGAATCATCCCAGTTATATTTTGTGACACAACATGGACTGCCTTTTTATCAGAAGAGCAAATTTGAAAACACGTTTAAAAGAGAGAAAACTCTTCCACACACTGTAACCCTGCCTTACTGCCTTGTTTTGTTCACCAGCTGTGCAACTTTGAGCCTGATGCTCCTTACCAGCTCCTTAAGGAGAAATCTGAGCTTAAATCACATAACTTTAAATGGATACTATGTTGTCACACCTGTTCAGTGAGAAAACAAACACTCATACATTGAATTAATTACACTTGATTCTGCAAATAATTTTGCCCGACTCCTACCCTGCCCTTCCACCTAAATTAGATCCTCCTGTCTTTTGCCATCTTTATATTTTCAAACTGAAATCCATAACTATCTTTAAAAACAGTGTGTCAATGGTTTACAGGGGGGTTTGGCCCCATTCTGTGGCAAATGGGGCAGGGGGACCCAAAGGGCCCTTGCCCCAGGGAAAGGGCAAGGTGAAAAGGGAGAAGGGGGATGGGCCTAAAATTAAAACAGCAGCAATGATCTGAGGAGGAAAGCTAGTTTACTAAAATAAGATATCAGAATGCAAAATAACACAATATTATACAATATAATTAGAATTGAAGCTAATAGATAAAAAAAAAATATGCGAGAGTGTCCAAAACCTGAAGGCCTTATGCTAATGCTGAAGGTGAGACATCTAGGGAGCACCTCCTGCAGGGTCAATCCACAAGGGAAAAAAGCCCATCTCTCATGAAAATGTGAACGGTTTTTATCTTTTCCTCTGAGCAGAAAACGGAAAAACGCAAAGCAACACAAAGTCCTCTGGGGTATGTAGTTCTCTTCTGAGACAGGTAAACCCAGATCTATCAATGATCCATGGAACAGGAGCATTAACTCTTAAACTCCCAGTGCACTACATGATGTTAGGATGTGGAATACAAATAACAAAAAAAAATCATAAAACCATGACACAGTGTTAACTCTCAGAGAGTTTTACCAACATAAAATTACAAATGCACAAGACATAGTAATGTGAACAAATTAAAAAATGCAAAGAAAAGGAGCTGGTTCTGAATTAAAATATATTTGTCTAACATATTAGAATCTCCCACAGACTTTAAGAAGAAACATTGCTCATTAGTGTAACATTTTTTGTTAAAGAAAATATTTCAAAGGTTTGTTACAAAAGTCTTATGCATATTTTTGAATTAATCTGCTTTTGGACTCAAATGAAAAACAAAACAAAACAAAACAAATCTAAAACAGATATAGTAAGAGAGCCTTGCAAGGAGTTTATCTTCAGTCTTGATTAAAAATATATGTAATATCAGGAACTCTCAGATATTACCAGCTTTACAGCCTGGAATCAAATGAGCTTCCACTAATCTTTTATGAAGTATCCTTTTTTGTGATGCCAAGTCCCCCATGATTTCATGAGCTTCTGAAACACATGATGCTAGTCCAAAAGGTATCACAGGCACAAAGCTGAAAACAAGGACCTTAAGTCTCCCCTTGAGAGTCTCAGCCTTATTGACTGTATTAAACAGATCAAGAGGCTTCTCTCATATCCATGAAATTTCCCTGGTGGCTTCATGCTGTCTTAAGCTGGAGCTTTCTAACTGATTCAATTTCACTTAAAAATTACAAAAACTTGATAGCAAACCAAAAACTGTGTCTGGAAAGTAGTTGCAAGGAAAAAAGGAAATAAGGAAAAAAATAAAATAAAATAAAAGCATTTTTTCTCTTTATAGAATGTTGTAACAGATCCAGACTAAGTTAAATGGCAGTTAAATACTGGGATTGGTTTCTATTAAAAAAAAGCAACACAAGAACTAAAAGTAGTAAACATGTACTCATTATGATTTCATTATTTATAAACCTTAGCCCTATTTTAAAAGAATTAAGAGATTTTTATCCCCAAGTATGAATGTTTCTGGAACAATTCAAGGCAGCTAGCTTGGAAGAAATACATAATTTTAAGTAGTTTATTTTGCAGAATTTACTAAAAAATATTTTGCTTTCATTTTAGGAACAAGCAGCAATTTCTTACATCATATTGTATGTATATTATATATGAACGTGACAAGATAACTGAGAGACCTCTGCTGCCTTTGAAATCTTCCTTAAAAAGTATATAATGCAAGTTCCCATGAAATATCATGACAGCTACATTAGCAGAAAACATTTGTTACCCTTAGCATACTCTATTTTACTTTATTAACCATGTTCATTAACAATACTGTGACCAAAGTTTTTGTGAAAGTCAACAGAAAAACTCTAGATCCGCAGGCAATTTTAGGGGTTAAAGTTTTTCTAACAACTTCAGGCATGTTAAGAATAATCTAATATAATAACCTCAAAATGTTATAAGCAGTCCTCCATTCGAATACTACAGCATCATGATATACAGGTAAATTGGTATGTTCTCTAACAAAGTGAAGCTGGAAGGATGATTTTAGCACCAAAACTGTATTGTTTCTAACCTTCTATTATTGTTATGGTGTTATGATTTTTGTTATATTATTGATATTCCACATCATAACATCATGTAGTGTATCGGGTCTTTTCAGTTTATATGGGAGTGGAGAGGAAGGAATTTCCATTACAGAGGTCTCCACTGTCTTGCTTAATCAAAGGTATTCCTAAATTATAAAATGACGTGTTGTGTTAGAAATTAAAAAAAAAAGAAAAAAGAAGGCACTGATAAAAGGGAAGAGAAAAATAAAGAACTAAATCAAAAATATGTGGATGCACTACAAACTGGTACATCCTAGCACAACTTAATTGACTTCTTTTGCTATCTGTCTGAAGTACTGAATACTTCATTAATGATGCCAGAATGCTATTGGCAAAAGATTTTATGTAGCCTGGATCACAGCAGTGTATTGCCTGTATGTTATATATGCATCTATTTTATGCAGCAGTAGTTCATACAAGCAACTGAATAAAGGCCTGCATGGTTACATGGCACTGGGTTGACTACAAGCAGAGTGTTACTGTGGATTGACTGCTCAGCAGAAGTCTGAACAAGTGAACCCTGTGTTCACAAGTTCGTCAAGTCATTTTTCTCATCATGCCCGACCCTGTCTCATACCTTCTGCGCAGTTAAGATGCAATTTCTTCTATTCATAGCATTCAGAGATGAAAATTGGTATTTTGTCAGAAGTAACTATTTCTATGGACTAAAAACATATGAAGCACAAATCAAACAACACGAAACAAAGCAAAAAAAAAAAAAACAACCTTTGCATACACAGTAGTCCCTATGGTAACAGTAGAAATTATATGCGTACATCAAAAGAATGACTAAGTTAAGGGAACAGAGGCTTCCATTTTCCTCTCAATAATTTCTACTTACATTAATAGAAATATACATGAGGCCTTAAGAGGGGAAATGCACTGTATAAAACTGAAAATATATTCGTAATCAACTGCAATATTTGAAAAATAATTGTGGCATGCAGTTTTTTTTCCCAAACATTCCCCCATGCATTCTGCAAGCAACGAGTGCTTTATTAAAGGAAAAAGAAAAGTTAAAAACTCCAATCACACAGTTAAAGCAATAAAAAGCTATTTAGGCACTTAATTCTCCTTGTTTTGACAGGTGTTAAGTGCTTAAACACTTGTGTGCATCTGAGCTTCAATAACTGCTGAGCACTCAACATGCTTAAAAAGTACCTCTGAATTTTTGCCTAATTAATCCACAAAACAAATGTAAAAGCAAAACTTCATAGACAGGGTAACTGAAAAATAAATAAATGACTTGCATTATAGACAGTCACATAGCAAGTACAGAATTGGGACTAAATAACAGGATTCATTTCACCATGCACAAATTTTCACACACCATACATACAAATCTACTGTAATTTTAAGATAAAGCAAAACAATAATGGCAAAGGACATGATGACATCTTCCTTGCTTTGAGCAAGATGTAAATACAGTAGACTGAAGTGTTAAGGAATTTCATAATACATCTGATGGCAAAAGTTAAAAGTCATAGAGTGTTTCATTCACAGCTGGATTTCTTTGGATTTGGGTTTGATTTTGTTTTTTGAAGCACATAGCTTTAAAGGTTTCACTGAGTTTTTGTTTTGTGTTTATGTATATTACAGTAATTGCAGTCCATTTTTGTTATTTGTGACTTTATATTTCACGTTCTTCAGTGCAATTCTATTAGCAGTTCTTAGCAGCAAGGGGTGGGTTTTCTCAGTGAGTAAGTAAATAAGCTGATATAGATGATTACTCCTGAAGAGAAGAAGGAAAGAGAGAAGTGATTCTGGGAATGCAGTTCTGTTTCTAAACAAGAGAAGTGGTGATCAGTAAAGCTCATCAAAGGAAAAGTCATTATGAAGCAAATAGTTTTGATCATGTTTCTGCAGAGTTTGCTCTCAAATTTGTAGCAGCAACAAAGAGAATGTCATACAACAGAAGATCAGGTTAATTGAAGCAAAGAGAACAAAAATATTTCTTAACAAATGATAAAAATGAAAGTGTTCTTTGTAGACAACAGGATTTACCTGCACTGCAGTAGTCTGTAGAAATAGCTCAGCTAGTAGATTGCCTAGCGCAGATTATGACTGCAACCCTAAGAACACAGGTCAGCACAGATTGCAAAACCTGACTGAAAAGTAAATATATAAATCCCTGCCCAGTTCCCTAATGCCATGAGCAGACTGATAAAGGTCTCCAAGATATGTGGCTATAGGTCAGCACAGTTATATCAGTGTTGTACCAATCTTATTTTATGCCTGTGGTAGGGGTATGCATGCTTCTTTTCATAATATGAACATCCTTGTTTCCTGGTAATAAATTTATTAGCATCAAATAAGTAACCAAATTTTTAGCATACATACAAAATCATTTCATAACCAAGCCAAAACTATGTGGATAAAATATCTAGCAAATCATCCATATATTTTTCAGACCCATCCAAATATTGCGAATTGAGAGTTGCAGTCTTTTGTTTATTTAGCACAACCATAAAAACAATGCTGATCCAAAGGATAAGAGCTTATCAGTGAGTGACACAGGTAAGCTGTCAGAGACCTTCATCAAAGATAAGAGAGTTGCACCAAACTGCACTTCAGAAACAGAACTTGTTTTAAGTGGCATAATTAAGCAGAGAATTCCTGGTAAATTTTTTTCTATATGAGATACCTTTGCTTGTAACACATACTAGTTTGTTACTAAGCATTTTCAGAGTAGGACTGTCCAACAATAGCAGAGATTCTGGCAGATGAAGTGACTGCAAGGGAATAACATCAGAGCAGGGTAAAAAATGTTTTCAGTTTTATATTCCACTATGTCACAACCCAGGCAAACTGTGTTATCTTTCAGCTGTAGAAATGAGCATATTTAATAGGTTAGTAATTTCTATACACGATCTTTAATGCTGTGGATGTCCTTTACAACACTTTGGTGAGATAAGGCCATCGCTGCTGACCAGATGCAAAGAGGATTAATACATGCCTTAAAGGATATTCATGGTAATTTCAGTAAAAGCACTTCATAAAAGCTTAAGAAGATTGTGCCTAATTCTAAATACTTCCTTCAACAATGACCAAAACAAGATGCATTGTCAAAGAAAGATGTTGTAGTGAATGTAATAAAGACATTTTCCCAGAGAATTCAATTCAGAGAGTCAGTTCATACCCCTCAGTCCAAACTATGGTGTGGAAATCACCAATGTCCATTATCTACTTAAAATTTAAATTTCTAAGTTATTTGAGCTACTCAATTTAGGCTATATATTAAATGACTCTAATTTGGTGGAATATTCACCTAATACTTGCTTAAATCCCATTATAGCTCATGTATAAGGTAAAGTAGCAACTAAAGTGCCCCTATCTCAATAGCAGGCATTTTGATAGATACTCATAGGTCAAAGAAAATATATTCCAGTAGATCAAATCAGCATCTCAAAGAGGAAGATATTTCTATGCATTGATTTTGAATGTACATTGCCTCTGACATCACAAAGACTTCGGAAATGTAGAAGAAGTTTTGGATAACTGTTGTGGGTTTTTTTTGTATTTTGACATTTTAATGGATCCGAGAAATGCAGATTTATTTTTTTCAAATTGGTAACTAAGTTAATCAAATAAGTCAAAGAGTGTATGTATTACATGTAATTACTAGGGATGCTTAAAGAAATGTGGATGTTTTAAGATCTGTGATCTTCATTTGCCTTTGAGTTCTTAAAATTAATCCCTTATCATTTTACTGATAGACAATTTCTGATGGTGTAAGTACGAGACAGTGAATGCCAGCATAAAGTAATATGTTTGCCTACCCATTGTGTAATCCATCCAGGCTGCTCCTTTAATGTCACGCTTATTGGAAGAGAGAAGGACCTTGTAAGAGTTGTCAAATATGAAATCAAAGAGGAACATTTTTAACAAATAGTATTTCTTCTAAAATTGTATGATATATGCAGAGCTGTCAAGTGAGCAGAAAAGCCTGATCTTCTGTCATAAGCTTCTGTAAAATATTTACTATACAAGGGACCACTTGTTCTTTTGACAATATTTAAGGCTATACTTACTTTAAAATTCAAGACTTTGGAGCTGATTTTTCAGCTTTTACTGAAAAAAAGAAAAAAAACAAAAACAAATATACTCTGCTCTGAATGAGCTATATATTGTAAATCACCATCTATCTTATCACATGAAGAAGAATTAACTCAAAGGAACAAAAATGATTATAGAAGGTGATTTCTCAGGCAGTTATATTTCAAACCTTTTACCACAAAAGCTAGGATTTCTTGAATTAGAAATAAATACAGAGAAATACAAGGCTATACCACCTCTTTTCATGTATACTGCAGTTCAGAAAGATCCCAGTCTTCCCTGTGGCAAATTAATTGTCAGGAATATGTGCTGCTGTTGTTGGTACAAAGGGCAAGGTAATGTAATAATATTTTACAACTGTCAGATAGTGTTGTGCAGTAAGGGACTAGAGCAATTTAATGCAATGCCATTCATTTATAATGTAAACCTGAAACTCCATCCACTGAGCTATAAACTTGTATTTTCCTGGATATACAGTCTATTTCCCTAGATCACTGAAGCTATTAAAATCTGAAGACTGGGTTATTGATATGGAAACCTGTTGCTGAGTCCTTTTGATCTATCTAGCTCTCTTGCCCATATAGTTTGCAGGTCTTCAATGTCTGTTTCTTTTTTAGACATCATAGTTTACTTAAGCTTTCCACATAGTCAGTACTGGTCTTACTAATGACGCAATAGAAAATACAGCTTTAATAGCCAAATGGGTGAGAAGCTCTTACATTGTATAAATTGATTTATCTTCAAATCAGGATATTCTCAGTCGCTCTGCGTGTTTTAAGAAAAAGGTCAGATATATTTTTGCAAGACAAAACTTCACGTAGAATCATAATCTAAAGAAGAATCTGGCATGTTACTCTTGTCACTGAATTAAAATACTTTATACTAAGCAGTACCTAGAACAATGAATAAGGCCAATAAAAATTTGCAATTTATCAATTATTTAAGCGGTGCAATACATATGTTGTAATATTATTTCTCCCTTCAAATTAGATGGTCAGTGAGCATTATTCAGGCACAGTAGAGAAATGGAGGTGGATTCAGATTTCTTTTTTTGATAAGCCTAATATAACTGGATGGTAAACTGTAGTTATAATAAATCATATCCTGTTACAGTTACCTAGAAGAGTATTTCTACTCTCACTAGAACCTTAACAATTACTACTTCTATATTTTTATTTCTCATGGTAAAGAACACTTCTCTATCAAGTGAAAAACATTGACCGAAGGCAGGATGTACTCATTTAAATCTACTTTTCTGAAATAGAAGCTGTACTGCAGTATCTAATAGGTGAAGACTTTACTGAAGTGAATTTAGTTCACAGGGATACCATACATATCAATGACATGACATTTCAAAGAGTAGAAGTAGTAACATATGCATTTATGGAGTGAGAACAAAATATTTTTACTAGTTACAGTATAAAGACTGTTCCCACAATCTTCAGCATACCGCAGGCAGCATAGCCATTTTTGCTTCTCTCACAACTGATTCTTCTAGATAATATTCATTCAAATTCCATCTTGACAGGAATAAAGAATACACTGAAAACTGAGCCAAAACTATGAGTAACATCTACGTCAGACAACTTAGGTGATGAATAGTCCTCAGATTGAACTGGACTCTGTATTTCTCTGTATGGAGCAAGTGTAGATAAGACCTGCAGGAAGAAACATAAAGCATATATTTTTTCACTTTTTTTTTTTTTTCCTTCTAATTATAAACTGTTTCCTGTTTAAGACGTTGAAGTTTTTGGACTAAACTGTTGGTCTTGGGTCTTGGGTTTCCACTTAAA